>JAXASZ010000423.1:0-49325 GCA_038407095.1 Ceratocystis destructans
GAGTGACGACGGTGGAGGGGAGAACCGCGGAAAAAAGAGGGAAGGCGGGAGTGAGCCACTGGGGAGAGGGGAAGAAGGTGGGAAAGAGGGAGAGGAAAAAAAGCCCACATACCATTTGGATGCCAAATTTCGCCCAGGAACTTCATCGTCGGCGGTGATAGCGGGTAGTCCTTGGGGAACTTGAGCTCTGCGGGGAAAACGCCGCCCTCATATGGCGTACCTTCGGGTCCTTGAATCAGGGCCTCCCAAACCAGGAGATCATCCTCGTCAATGGGACCGGCAGTGATGCCATCGGGCGGGTTATTGGTGAGGGCTCGATACTCTTGAAGAAGGCGGCGTTGAGCGGTTGAAGACATACTCAATGGACAAAGCCGTGGCGAGGAGTAGATAGTATTGTTGGGGGAAGAAGAGAAAAGAGAATACGATACACTGATTCAGGTACTAAGTAATATAGTGAGGGTAGCACGCAGATGAGGCCGGCTGGAATAATTCGAACAAAAGTAAATGATGTGACAAGACTAGATAAAGCTATGGTGGGGCTACAGTAACACTATGCATGTAGCGAGGGTTATATAAAATCGATAAACCCTAGTATGGAGCAATTCAGATAGTTCAATATAGTATTTTCTCTATGGGTATAAAAAAAACCTAACCCGCCGTTAGACTAGATATTGCTCTCTTGTTTGGGCTCTTTTGACTCGGAATCTTGCGTATTCTCCGTGACAGGCACTGTCATGCGTCCGGCCTGGAAACTCTTTTTTGCCTTGGACTTCCACGCCTCTTCTTTTTCCTTGCGTCGGGCTTCCTTGTCTAGGCTACCAATAACCTTGCTCGAGGAACACGGAGGTAGAAGCGCTAGAACGCGAGCTTCGTCTTCCTCTGTCCACTCACGCGGAAGAATAGCAAAGGTCAGATATGAAGTGTGAGATTTGATCTCGGGCTCGGGACGGTGGATGACACGGCCTTCAAGCCAAGGCTTCGTGTTTTCAGCCTGCACAGAGCGGCTGTTCTGCTTCGCGGCCTTGTCGGCCAACCTGCGTAAATGAGCTCCCTTCTGTGGCTTGTTTAGCGAAGCGTCAAGCTTGGCAACGGCATCCTCGACGTCGACAATGGGCGTAGCCATGGTCTTGTCCATGTGGTCGCGGGAAACATTGAATCTTTTGTGGGCAATTTCAACCATGTCAATATCAACCCAACCAAGCCGGCGCATAGCGCTGATAGTCCGGGTAACCTGCTCGATGCACGGAGAAAAAGTGCAAAGATACACGGTGTCGTTGGGGTCTAGCGGCGAAACCCAGTTAGGGTCGCGGTCTTCGTCTTTCAACGTTTCACCGGCTTTGCCCTGCTGTCTTCGTGATAGATGGTGAAGCGCCTCCCACGGCGCGGGTAGATCTAGGAAAATACAGTTTGCTTGCGGGCTTTCATTACCGTTAACAAGGAAGCCACCGTTGTAGACGTCTCTGTGCGTCATCTGCACAATCCCAGAGAGCCCATGGCTCTTAATCTCTTCTGTCATCTTCTGATACCGCACTTCGTGGAATTCGAAGCTGAAAACCTTGCCTCTAAGATCACACGGACTAGTAGGATAGCCATTGTATACCGCCCTGGAAGAAGCATGGGTGAAACTGCCACTACCCGCACCGGCCTCAATGATGCGCTTGCCTGGGAATGCACGAATGCGCTGAAGAACATAGGAGTAGTCTGGTGTATAGACAACCTGGGTGCGATGTGGAAGGCTTAGTGTCCATAGCTCGGGCGATGGCTTCAAGATATGTAGGAATCCACTGGCAGCAGTGACAGCCTTCTTGACAACTGCTGAGCCAGGGGCATCCGTCGGAGAATCTCCTGTAGCAGATGCTGCTGTAGGTATCTCGGAAGCTTCGTCTTCCTCCTGTTCGGCACGATTCCGCTTGCGCTTACGGCCACGAGAGCCAGTATCTACATTGGAAGCGCGGACCTGTGAGCCCCACGGAACATTGATTAGGGTTGAATGGGGAAAAGAGCCAAAGCGACTGTTAAGGGTAGCTCCTTCGGCATAGCCATCGAAAACACCGGTTTGGCGGGAGTCTTGTAGAATCAAGGGAACCAGGTTCTCGCGAGAAAGGTAGACGAGCGATAGCGAGTTCGTTTTACTTCGTGTTGATGACGATAGAAACGGCGATGGCTGGTGATTTGTAGACGTCATTGTATCGGGTTATGGCTGTCGAGAGCAGATTGGTAGAGGAAAGGGCCTGTTAATACCACAAGTTGCACCAAGGGCAAAAAGTTTTGGCAAGGCTGAAAATATTTTTTTTAGCGGATCTTTAGTGACGTCGTTAAAGCTGCAAGGCTGTGGCGGGGCAGAAAAACCTAAACGCCTATTGGAAGCTGCGAAGCTTTGCTGGGATCATTTATTGTCCTGTTCCATTGTGTGTTGGGTGATTTGACCTTGGGGATAGACGTTCATTATTGCCAGATTGTGCTTCAATCTGTGTTGAAGTCAAATTCTTGATATTGATGCCTGAGCCTTTGTACGAATTTAGATCTGTTCAGTGTGCACCTATAGTTGCATATATCTGATAAGCTCAACTTCATTGGCCGCCAATACAATCGTGTTTTAGCTTCTCAACGCCCATCCCGCCAGATAGCTTACTTTTAACAACCTTTGCATTAAGCCACCAAAATGGCAAGTCGGCTTGCTGGTCGGCTATCTTACGGGTGCCGAAAGCGACTCATACTGCAGCCCTTTCTCCCCTCTGAATCCCAGCCTGACCTGGCTAGACGGGCGCTATTACTGACGACACGTCGAACTGCAACGACACATGCCGGACCAATGCACAGAGACCCACGACAAGAGCTCATTAGACACTTGCGCGAGATCGGCACACATGCGCTGGAATATGCCAGCCCAACGCGCCTACAACTGTCTATTAACAGTCTAGAACAGGCTACCGGCGATGAAACTATCCGAGTTGCTATTCTTGGGGCAAGCAACGGAGAATCAGCGTCAAGCGCCAAGATGCTCATCCGAGCCCTCTTTGCTGACCCTTTGGCAGATTTACAAGAGTGGGAACTAGAGCTGGAGAACCATGACCCAGCCCAGCCCTTGGTTGTGCGCATAAGCAAGTTCCCTGATGATCAGAAGAATAGCCTCATCTCACAGGCTGGAAGCCTAAAAGAACTTCACATCGCATCGCCGACATGGGGCAAACACAACATTGAGCTCCTGTTTGTGGAAGACCGAAGACTCACCGGGCCCTACTCATCTGGGCTATCGGAAGATGGTCTTCTTGATGTTCCTATTTCGATAGGAGGACAGACGGTTGTAACCCCAGTTCACAAGGTACTTGCTGTTGCTGATGGCATTAATGGGGCTTCAAAATTAGGAGCCATTTCGTCGCTTCATGAGTCTCTCTTGACTCTTGCGGCTGTTAATATTCCTGGCTACTCAGGAGGTAGTGGTGAGAAGCTCCCGTTTGCTGTCCTTAACGTTGATGCTGGTGTTGAAGGTATCGACTTGTTCCGCGCTAGTTCTAGCAACGGGATGGAATTCGAGAGACTTTGGACACGGAGCAATATTGCCAAAGTTCGCGAGTGGATTTTAGAAGGTGCAATGTCGTCACCGTCTGAAACTAAAGCTACTATTCGCAATTTCGTTGCGTCAACTCTCGATAAGACCAATAATGCCGTTTTAGAAGCTGAAAACGGGACCAAGTCCGCAATTGGCCTTAAAACAGACCCAGAGACTGCAAGACTCGCTAAGGCTCTCGCCGAATGGTCACAGAGTGCACATGGGGAACTCCAAGAGGAATTGGACAAGGCATTTAGTGGCCAAAGATGGAAGCAGATGAAGTGGTGGAAGCTCTTTTGGCGCGTTGACGATGTTGGGCTTTTGACGTCGGATATCCTACACAGCCGATTTCTGCCTCGTGCAGATAAAGATATGATTTTTCTTGCTGGCCGTATCAGCGAGGGTCTACCGGGACATTCCACAGCATATTCACAGCCCATGTCAGTAGTCCTCGCCAACCCGAAGGCAACTGATATGGCAAGCCAGTTATCTGGATCTACCCAAAATGCCCACCTAACACCCAAGTGGCCTACACACATTTCTTTTGCTCGGAGATATCTTCAAGAAGAGACAGTCCCTGCTCTTCAAGCCCTATCACAGAAACTGGTTCTGCAGATGTTCAGCTCTGCCGGTCTTTCAGCCTCTTTGGGCGCTTTGATATATTCATCGCAGTTTTCCGTGTACGAAGCTGGATCAGTCGTCGCCTTGGGGACTGTTTTAGGCCTAGGCCATATGCAGCGGAAGTGGGGGGACGCACGCAAGTTCTGGGAGGATGATGTTCGCGAAGAAGGGCGCAAAGCTGTTAGAGCTGCCGAAAGGAGCATGGCGGATGTGCTGGATGGCAAGGCTGAAGAGTCTGTCTCTTCTGACAAGTACACGTTGTTAAGAGATATTGT
This sequence comes from Ceratocystis destructans, assembly GCA_038407095.1. Taxonomy (NCBI): domain Eukaryota; kingdom Fungi; phylum Ascomycota; class Sordariomycetes; order Microascales; family Ceratocystidaceae; genus Ceratocystis; species Ceratocystis destructans. Next base: position 4,447 of record JAXASZ010000423.1, read on the forward strand.
GTCCAGAGCGAAGGAGGCCTTGGCTAAACTCAAGTAGCGCACGGGAGAGGGCGGGGGGGGGGGAGGGGGGAGCAAAAGAAGCATCAATCATGTACATATATACCTTGGGGGGAGATGTAAGACTAGTAATCCGGAAGCACCACATTTGCATGCGATGTCCACCAAAATATTCATTCACGATGTAATGAGGGAAGGGCCCGCCCTCGATGCAGGAACGGAAATAGATTGGACAGTATGTTCAGATATGCATCAAAACTAATGTTGGGGTCAAATCAAGTGAAAATAAATGTAAAACGCCGCATGTAAACAGTCTTGAACAGGCCAAGATAGCAACCACACTTGCAGGGCTAGTAATGTGTTCCGGTGTCCCTTTCCTTTCTGAGTAGTTGGCCCAGCGTTAATTAGTCGGGGTATATTCTTCATGCTCCTAATCCCATATCGGGGCAGAGTCAGTCGCTTGTATCGTTATTTTCATGTCCTTCTCAATCTTCCACCGCCTCGCTACTATTCGTAATCGTATCGGTATCAGGAAGTTTTCAAGCCCTACAGGCCCCCTCTCGAGGCTCATGGAGCACCAAATTCCTCGGAATACTGATCCATTTTACCGACCACCTCGACCACCGCTTGCACGCGCACGAGAGACTGTTGCTCTGCCACGTGCCAGGCCGACACCACGGCCACGCACATTGCGACTCCGGAACATAGGAGCATTGCGCAACATATCAGGCACAATAAAGAACCGCACGTGTGAGCCACGGACATAGACCTGCTCCAAATGACTGACACGGCCGTCGCGTGCTGTCACTGTGATGTCCTTGAGCTGGACATTCATGTTGTCTTCAGCTATTTACCCCTCCAATGTTAGCAATGGGGTCATGCACTGATGGATGCCTGTGTAGGGGAGCGGCTAATGGTATGGTAGCGGGGTTTTCGGGTAAAACTAATGTGGGTTTGGATGGGGAATCGGACTAAACGCACCATCGAGAAGCTTGCCACGATAGGTCGTGCCAGACGAGATTTCAAGGGTGACAATATGGCCCTATAACAATATGGGGTTAGGAAAATGGGTGTCTTAGAGAGCGATGCCAGGCTATCGCAAAGGTATGTGGCTGGCCTCTTCAAGAGCACTGGGGCCGTAGAACTTACCTGGGCCTCGTTCAGAAGCTTAATAGGGATACCGATTGTGGAGGTCATGGCTGAATAGATATAACTGGGTGCAAGAATATGAATTTTGGAGTGCTCGGAGCCCAGGAGGTACAAAGGAAAAGGTGTTGTACGAGCTTTGCAGAGGGTGGAAAGGCGCTGAGGAGTGGACGATGTCACAAGGCTGAGACTAGAAAAATTGAAATTTGACCACCTCGTTCAACCTCTGAGATGCGACATGGGCGGATTGAAGCCTTGCGTATGTAAGCAAGTCCCAAGCTGGGGGGTGCAGTGGGGCGCAATAGTGTTGCTTAGGCGTGGTTCCACTCTTTTACGCATAGGCATGTGGATTATGTCAGCCCTCAATTTGGCCAAGCCCCCCACACAGTTACAATTCTAAGTTCTGAGGCATATTGTAAAGTCCTATGAGTCGGAACTGCGGTGAATTCTTAATTAACTACCCAAATAAAAGGCATGTTGCGCCTCACTATCCACTGCCGCCGCCTTCTAGATACTACACACACCTATTCTACTAGAAGATGGGATGTGTTCCATCTCTGTAGCTACCTGAACTTTGACCCCGTCATCTTCTGCTTAGCCCCAGTCTAGGTAAGCTATAATCTACTTTTTAGTTCAATCTCTAGAGTCAGTTGCCGGTACCATTGTTGCTTGAGTTTGTAGTGCTTATCACGGGCTGGTCTACGAATGTTCGTATAGATAGGTTTGGAGATGGTTAAATATTACGTATTGAAGAAGAAAGGAAATGGAAACTAATCTAAACTAACCGGTGTGAACAAGGTTCTTATTGACCTATTCTGTGGGATAGATCTGTTGTAGTGAATCCGGCCTGCAAAGATGGTACTGATGAAGATGTCGTAGGCACTGGTCGTACCTTTTCTGATAATGCCGAGGACAACGCCGCTGGCATTGCCCCTACGTGCCCCGATTATGTTGACGACTAAAAAAGCTCCTTATACTGTCGAGGGCAGGCCTTCGAATTCATTTTATGGCCTATTTTATGGCATCTGCTACATTTAGGTGGTGCTTTTGGCTGTGCTGCTCCCTGAACTGCCCCGTATGCACTTAGCCTCCTCCGAATGCTTGATTGCGATCTAACAGTAGTTGAACTGGCAGATATCCGATCAAATCGATACCGAGGTTCTAGTAGCAACTGTTGAATACCATGACAGTTGAGGTGCCAATACATGTGAAAATGCTCTCGGCGAAGGACTTGATCTTGTTCTTGTAGAGTCTTGAAAGTATGGGCGCAAGGGAGACCATGACATCGAGAGAATGCGCCAGTGCAACTAGGCAGGTCCCCATTCGAGAGTCGCTTCTGCTGTTATTTAACCTTGCGTAAATCTTCCCGAGATATCCAGCCACGTATAGCACTTTATAGTGACCCAGAGAGCTCGATTGGTATTCGCATTAGCTGGCTGACTTGGTTAGATTGCAGTTCAGCTAATTGGTTAAGAAGCACATGCTTCATAGCCCTTCAAGCCTTGAAGAGATCTAGAGTAGATTTCTTGAGGTGAATACCAAGGAGCCTATGGATACCCTCAACCTGTAAGGTAACTAACTATATTACCAAAGTAAGTGTGCTTATCAACCCAAGCCTTCACAAGCTTTTTCTTGTACGGATTGAGTTAATTGGCCTTAATATAGCCAATCCGACATTGTTTGATCTTAGTGATTCCAGTTGACGTAAAATATGCTCAAATCAAATTAAATAAAGCCACGCAACAGACAAAGAAAGTCCTGAAAACTATGACTTAGGGGGTTGGCCAAATTGAGGGCTGACATGATCAGCACGCCTATGCGTAACACTATCACTATTGGGCTCCCGAGGATAGGATAGTACTAGGCTAATTACTGTAATGCCATGTTCGATTTTATATAGAATTCTGCCTAGAGGATCATGATCCGTTTCGACCCGCCTATCATATACGTTGTGGTATTTTAGAATGGATGAGCCCAGAAGTCACCTTACCTTAGCTGGTCCATTGTGTAACACAACCTATGGTGGTACGCATTGTGAAGCAGCGATACCGCAAAAATTCAAGTATATCACGTGACACCAGCTACTTGATGTTCTTGGTGGACTATGGACGGTAGTTGTTGTACATATGTGTATTAAATTCGAATTGATTAAGAGTTAGGGTCCCTCTCCGCTCACAACTTCGTGCGCCACGTATCTATATCGAGTGTTTGCCCGATGTTGTTCCGAGTTGAGTCAGAATCTCCACAACAGTAATGTATTCAAGTTCAAGTTCTTTGTGAAATAAATGCCTAGCATTTGAGTAGGGTAAAGCACGATGCGGGCTATGACATGGGCTCTTACTGATATACGGTCAGAAGAGAGACATTGTGAGTACTGGTGTATCCCTATAGTATATCCCGCGTTATAAACTGTGGTAGCATGGCCTTACAGACCGGTATATCTTAGGCAACAATGGTCCTCAAGGATTATCTTAGACACTAGATACGACTAACAAGAACTGTTCCGACCTATTTGTAAGCTCGATTTTGCAATAGATTACCTGTCTACTACCTGTCTACTGTGACCTGGCTCTTCAGTCTCATCAAGGCTGAGAACTATTGGTAAATTCAAACATCAATAGACTCCAAGCACAAATGTTCTGATCTAGACTGTAGCTGGAAGGCTATCATCAGTGAAGCAAAGTTAGCGGGGAATTGAAAAAATCCTTGGTGAGCTTCACCGCAATAAAATGAACGACCAACCCATGGAACAAGATGCAAGCAGTGTCACTGCCAGCGGGAGTGTCACACGGCATGGAATGTAGCAACTTTCTTACGAGCGAGAGTTCAACAAGAACAAGGATAGAAACTTCCCTCAAGCAAAGTATTGACAATGTGAGTGGACCTTGGTCGCGAAAGAGAACAAAATAGAGTACTTTTTTCTGCTCCCCAAATATTGGATAGGTTTTGTTGAACAAAGTAATTGGGGTACTCAAAGCCAGCAAGGGCATACAGCATGTACTATGCAGAATGTGGTATGGGACTTGGCAGTGTTTCTGCCTGGTTGGCAAGACCAAAGTTTAAGCAGCCGCGACTGCGCGATGGGCGGAGCTAGAGAAAGAAATTGTGCAGATGTTCCAGAACCTCCTCTAGAACAAAAGACAAAATCAACTGCTCTAGATTGCAGACAGCCCTGGAAATAGGACGGAAATCCTTCGTCGCGAGATCACCAATGAGCCTAGGCCAGTTCCGTCAATGCCATTAGCCTTTAGGCTTTGTCTGGGCTACAGGTAGCAGTGTGTATAGCAAGACCACATCCATACTAAAGATCTAATTTGCCGCTTTGCACGATACAACTCACAGGTCATTAAGCATATACGAAGGGAGTCTAGTCACATCGGGAAAGGAACTTTCAGTCATGAGTGTGCTTGGAATGACTTCCGTGAGATTACCACTGCTCTGGTAGATGATCTAACCATGGATTATGTTATCTTGATCGTATACAACTTGGATGATTGAAACGTGGACCTCTAACGTCTGTGATAGGCCGAGTTTATCTTAATATCAAGCAACGCATGAGCTCTATGGAGCCAAAAGCTAAAATAAACATTGAGCAAAACAGATACTCAGCCTTTGCGGCAGTCAAAACTAGCATCAAGTCCGAGGCGACTCAGCTGGCACAGAAGAAAAAACATGCTGGGGAGCTTAAATACACTGTCTTGCAATATGTGAGGGCAAATGATAGCAGTACTTTCCCCTGGGTAGCTTTAGTTTGTCAACAGCCTTTCCGTGTCAATACCCGCAAGTGGCACACCCTAGCTTAGCATGCAGTCAAAATCGGGACACAGGTTTTGGTACACACCTGCGCTCTTTCGAGGGCCATGGTTATCCAGTGACGTCAGCAGCGTTCTTCCAAGGCGGGTGGTGGCTGACGTAAGGGTGTCGTGACAAGGCACCCGAGATCTAGGATACAGACTCTTGCGAATGTTTTCACTCTTTCAGGAGACAAGGTAGTTCAGTTAAATTGAATTCTTGGACTTGGATATTGCTGCAAAAGCTACAGCTCTGCTAGTGGACTAAGTTAGCTGCATAGGCTATCCTTGAAGATACTAAATTGATGGTGCATTAGGAGGACATTTCAGCACGTTTGAAGCCAACGCAATTATGGTAGAACAGTTATGACCATAAATGGACTTGTAGGCTGTCCGGTGGTTATTAGAAGATATCATCAATAGGCAACAACATGTAATGAGGCCCTATAAACTAGGAATGAATCTCGAACGCTATAATCCAATATCAACACTTTATTATCTTCTCATTCCTTGCCTTGTTCTTCTTCTTCCTTTTTTACCTCTACTCTTTATCAAAAAGTAGAGCTACCTACATTCGAATAGCCGCTCACCCCTTCAATAAGACAAGCTGAGGCATTGCACGAAGTTCAAGCTATAGACTCCAGCTCGGGTTGAGCTCACACCAAGCTATCAAAGCTATTCTAAGATATCTTATGTAACAACGCTGTGAATATCCTTCTAGACACAGATAAATAGATGGCTCAAGACTAGACAGCGAAAGGACAAAATCATGACACCGTGATTGCGTAGCCATTTGTGTTGGCATTTGAAGACTCAAATATTGCACATCACTCAAAGTATCGATTCAAGACTGTCATCCAAGCCATAAATTAGAGTCTCGGCTTTGTAAAATCTACGCAGTGCATGGCTACTTATTGTCAGAAGTATTTCTTCTATTTATCACATATTAAGTGTTACTTGCTAGTCAAGTAACTAGAATTACCATACATAACATAGTTACACGCCCTACGAACAGTAAGCCAGATAAGCTGAGCCACTCATCTTTACACACGAATCTCCGACCGGATCTCGTTGTATTGCTCTAGAATAAGCTTTGCCCGCTCATCACTCCGGGGCTTGATATCCATCGGGAACGGGAGCGGCTCCAGAATAACGTTGGAGTTGGTGGCTTGAGTATCAAATGCCGCTACCTCGCCAGTCAAAGGGCAGACCTTTTGCCTGATGTTGAAAGCCCAGCACAAAGCAGCGCCAGCTACAAACATCTCGTCATCGACAATCGTCTGGCCCAGGCACGTGCGGCGACCCCAACCAAAGCTGTGCATACCCTTGCCCTCACGGAAGTTGGGGTATCGGCTCAAAGGCTCCTGGTAAGTAGGGAAAGAGGGATCAAGCCAGCGGTCTGGGCGGTAGTGCTCATGGTCAGGGTAGACCTCCTCATCGCGGTTGATGTTCCTAAGTTCTAAGTCAGTGGGTGAATCTACCGGCTGAATAGTCGATGTCGACGGGATTGAAACATACCATTCACAGGCTAGAATGATGGTGCCTTTAGAAATCTTAACGCCTCTAAATTCGTGGTCCTTTTCACATTGGTGAGGAACACCTATAGGCATGAGTTAGTTTCAGGGTCTTGACTAGTCATCTGGGATCGGTCTTGTTTCTCAACATACCTAGGGGAACTCCAGATCTCCAGCGCACGACCTCCTTGAGACAAGCTCTCACAGTTGGAAGATCAGGACTATCAGAGGTGGTAGGCATTCGGTCACCGCAAACACGGTCGATTTCTTCCTGGCACTTTTTCAGCCATTCGGGGTGTAGACCCATGGCCATGATGAAGAATTGCATGGGTCCAGAGATTGTGACAGCGCCCACTAGAGCCTGGAAACCAAGCATGCAACTAGCCATCAGAATGTCCTCTTCGCTCATTTCTAGCGTTGGGTTTCCGTTGTTTGTAAGCTGCTCAAAGTATCTGTAGGCCCAAGTGTCATCTGGCAGGTTGCCCTCCAAGAAACGCTTCCGAGTTAAAAGCAGCATTCGGCGCCACCAAACCTTAAGACGGCCCTCCCGAGCTACTTCAAAGTCGCGCCAAGGGTTGTAGCGGATCAAATCACCCAGATTCCATAACGGAGAGACGGTGTTGATGATAGGGCCCGATACTGACATCTGTGTCAGCGTCTCGATAGCAGTATCGCCGTTGAGCTTTCCCTGGGCTGCATCATCCCAGGCGAGACGGCAAGTCACACGACCGGTCATTTCACGTGTGTAAGCGTGGAATTTCTCGGGATCCATGACAAGGGTTGCAAGATAGCGCTTGGTCTCACGCTCGACGTGGCCAAAGAAGTGCTGTTGGTGAGCAAGAGCCATAGCAGAGTGCACCCACCTTCGCTGGTATTTCCATGTATCTATGTGGCGGTCTGTTAGCGAGTGCAGCTTCCCTGGGAGCACAAATGGATATACTGACCATGGCGGTCCATCAAGGCGGAGTATACAGGACCAGCTTTGTGATTGATCAAGGCCTGGATCTGGGGTCTGCCAGCAAAACTGTTACCATTTTTGGTGAGTAGTTCCCGTCCAAGCTCTTCGTTTGAGATGATGATGAACTTCTGGTCAAGCATGCGAGTCTGAAAGATAGGGCCGTACTCGTCAGCCCATTCTTTGAACTTGAGCCACATGCTGAAGCGAGGTAGATCATGGACACGGCCAATAATGGGGAATAGCCGTGGCCCGGGGAAAGCTCCAGGGTAAAACTCCTTGACAGTGAACTTTTTCTTTGTTTGCGTAGGCGTCGAGGTTGAATCCTGGTCGGTAGTCTTGGGCGATTTGCGAGTCTTGAATATCTTGAAGAGGATTCCAGGAACGAGGACAATGGCAATGTACAGGATGATATGGGGGACGTTCAGCGTCCTTCCCACGATAGTGTTGTTTCCATCGGCAGTTGATATATTCAACCACGCTGCGGAAGACTCCGAGGCCATGGTAGTGTTTATACTTGAAGGTAAGGCAGAGATACTCGCTTCCTAGCTATGGGCAAAAATGTTCTCTGAAGTAAAAGGAAAAAAGAAGATGTGGGATACAGCCCAGGTTATGAGGGTGAGGGAAGCATAGAGGAGATGGTACGCTGGGGTCGGGGGTCTGAGGGGGGAGGGGGGAGGGGGGAAGGGGGCACGTCGTCTTTATAAGCGCTGGACAGCTCCTCTTATGCTATGGAAACGCCTAGCTCTCGCGGAAACAATAGAATGACAACCGGATGTGTAGGGAGCCTATGAGGCCGTATTACATTAATCCTGTAGACAACATTGGGGCGTAGCTAACCAAGATAGCATGGGGAGGGGGCGTCCGGACAGGACATTGAGGAAGGGAGTTGATATATCCAAGTAATTAGTGCTAAAGTATACGAACAGCCCAAGCTGTGCATCTGTTTCTATCGTGTCTCCAAAGGAAAATACCGCCACGTATATGCTGATCAGGCAGACAAACCAAAGTATAACGGAGTCAGCAACTTGAGCTGCAGAAACCAGTCTTGCCTTGCATGATTCCGATTACTCTGGTGCTGCTACCGATCCAGACAAGTAACTATCTTGATACTTTCTAAACAGACAAGAGTGGATCTATCAATATAGTGTGTAACACTGCTAGAGCTAGCTTAGTCCTTTCACCCAGCAGGTAGCGCTTTCTAGAGGCTTAGCATAACAATAGAGGCATGAGGAGATCAATGACAACTCTCTTATTTCGCCATGTCTCCTTATAAGTCTTTCCAATCGGAGCTAGGGGGAAGGGGAGGGCCGGGTACACTCACCTTCTCGTATAAACTAGGGTTTCAAATGCACCAAGATAGAAAAGAGCCCATGTAGTAGCAGTGAGAAATTTAACGCAGCTTATAGGACTGTTCTCGACTTTGTGGCACACATGCATACAGTTCAGACAGAAGCTTTCTATCCCTCCCCCACTCAAAGCACCGATCTTACTGCAGCAAGGGGTGTCTATATATGAATGTTGCTGCTTTTATTTACAAAAATAGGTTACAAGATATGATGTCACGGATCATGCGCTTCAGGTAGGTATGGCTGTATCTCCTTGGGCTAATAAGACATTGAGTCACCCAAGGCTTGCTGTGTGCTATATACATGCACAGCCAAGCCATCGAGCTAGCTATGGACATGAATCTATTAATTCATAGCTAGCAAGATACAGAAAAAAAGAGTGCAAGTCAACATCTCGCATTAACACGGGCATCATCCAGATAAGAGGCACCCCGTACCTAGACTGCCCTATCGGCAATAATACTGAACCATGTTAGAATTCCCCATCCCTTCTCTTAGCCATTAACAGTCTTTTTTGATCCTTCGTGCCTCAGACCATCGAGTGTATTTATTCGGTAACCGTATCCCGGACTTCCCCACCCTTCTCCGGCCCGTTGTCAACCTCCTAACTTGACTTTGTTGGTTTTGTACATTGATACATGGCATGGTTAGACCAGTACTTTGAGTCTTATATTATTAGCTGAACAACGAATATGATCAGGCGTCTAACACGATGCAATTGGTCTGGCCTTTCTGTATTCCTATCCTTTGTTTTATTTGGAAATTCGGAAGTGAGTCGAAGGGCGCAGACTGCCAGCCTGAATCAAGTATGCAGACTCGATGCAGCTGTATGTTTTTTTTCTCCTGACGCTGCAGTCGTTCTACCTCTTGTCTTTTACATTCAATACCACTATGTTCCAACGACACTATAATGAGGCGACTTTACGCACTCCCCCATTGACCTTCGTACGATTGTGCCAATGTCTCAGGAAAGCCTAATCCAGTTTGCGTTTCTCTAAGAGAGGCTACAGCACGAGTCGAGTCACTCGTTACCTGATTACAAAATCCAGATCATCATCGACTTACCCAGGAACTTCTTTTCTCTCCGTATGCCCAGATTACATATGAATCAAAAAGCCCAAGAAGCAAATATATCCAAGCAAGCCCGAAATACAAGACGCAGTGAGACATAAATAAGAAATAGCTGCATGACGCCCGAGGTGGTACTGAACAAGACCTCGCTCGAAATATCCTAGGCTCTGCGTGCTAGGAAAGACAAGCGAAAGCGAAAGATGGAGGGATCAAAAGAAGAGCACAAGAAGATAAAAATAAAAGAAATAAAAAAATAAAAGAAATAGCGGTATAAGCCAAAAGTAATAGGAGTATCACTTTGACATGATACACGCATATTCATGCGGCTATTCGCTCCGATACGGGGAATCGAACCCCGGCCTTCTCGGTGAGAGCGAGATATCCTAGCCCCTAGACCATATCGGATTTGCAACGGCGATACTAGCCTTTACTATCCGATGTTTTCAATCTGCACAAAAAGCGGGCCCGGCACGGCCTGCTGGTCTCCCCGGGGGTCCTCTCGTCCGAGCTGCCCAGAAGTGGTGTCGCAAGACCACTCCATCCAAGCTGCCCACCCCATCGTATTGCTACTGAAAACCAGTAGATAGCCGTTAAATATACTAGCACAAACAAGCAAGTACGCCCGTCCGGGACATGGTGGGTAGACTTGAAAGAACACGGGCTTACACCCAAACAGGGGCCTTCCACCAAAAATACTAATAGACGTTGAATGAACACACCACAAAACCAAGGTATCAATTAAATCACAAACCAGCCATCATGACTGTTAAGTGCACTAACCTGGCTCGGTAAGTTTCTCCAGACCCCACCCGTTTTCTCAGAAAAGTACAGTTCGCCTAACCTTACCTGGCCTGCCCGGTATTATTTTCCCTTCCAATCACCGCCCGAGTAATCTGGACTTGGCGATTTGTTCCACACACTGTTCCCACTCGAAGATATGCCCATGTTAATATACGTAGTTTCACCAGTGAGGAAATGTGAACGGCCAGAAATCATTGGTAGAGCGGGACCTTTGTCTTGACCTTGTAATGGCGTACTAGAACTACTTTCAGTCGCACCCTAGTCATCGGTCCAATTACCCATGTCCACTCCAGCAGATGGAGAAGTCGGGCTCAAGGGCCTCGTTAATTCTGGCCTGAAGCTTGACCCGGACGCAGATCGGATTCGTGGCGTCGACAAAGGAGCCACAAAAAGTCCAGCTTGAACGCAGGGTAACGGCTTAGCCACAAGCCCAATATTCGGCAAAAAGGAACCGTCGGTAAACTCAATGTTCTCTTCCAATGAGGCACTGTTTTTTCCATAAGACATCAAGGCACCCATGAGCTCTGCTTCCAGGATATCGCTTTGTGAGTTCCTTGTGGTTGGTGTCTTTTCCAAAACACTACCAGGCTGTGTGGATATATTGCTACGTTGCTCGAGTCTTTCGGAGTCACACTTTCCAGTTACAGGCCCTGGAAGTGACTTTCGATCTGATTTCTTTAGGTTCAAAGGAGAGATAAGGCCGCACTTTTGCTCAGCCACGTTGTCTGTAGAGGTAGGAAAAGTCTTGGATGCGGGTGCGCTGACTTTGACCAATGCAGGCGCAGAGACCTCTACCAACTGGGGTCGAAGAATAGGCTGAGCTTGAGCCTCGGAGATATCCATAGTTGAAACAGAGGCTTGGTCTGATATGGAATCGAGGCCCACGTCAAATATTCCAGCATCAGAAATTGCAATGCTTTGTGTCTTGGAATGACCCGAGTGAGCCCGTGAAACTCCTTCGGACGAAGCAGTTGGACTGCTTATAATATCAGCGCCAGCCGAGTTCATGATGGGCAAAGTCGGTTGCGGGAAGTCATTCATAGACTCGGTATAGACAGAGAGTTCGTCCGAAGCACCGTCTTTTGCCGGCGGTTTCATAGGCAATACCTCTGCTTTTCCACTCGTGGGAAGACTCAGGGCATTTGTTGAAGCCAAATCAGATACACTCTTGATGGATTGAATGGAATGCAGCTCCTCGGGCCTTTTTTCAACAGAAGCTACGGAAGCAATGCCCTGGGGTCCATCTTGGTGGACAACGAGGGCCGAGTCTTGTGAGTTACCTTCCTTGGTACCCAGAACAGACGCTGCTTTGGGAGTCGATGGTTGTTCCTGAACTAGATACTTAGCCCCAGTCTCAGGCCTCAACCGAGGTTTAGCAGCTGATTCAATGGTATTAGCAGTGGGAGGTTCAGCCAGCACTGGTGAGAGCTGGGGTAAGCTAAGGACTTTAAAAGATGATGAAGGCATGCTTTTCCTCTTGGACCCTCTAAATAGTCTAGATAGCCAGCCACCCTTATCCTTGATCTCGGCTACAGGCTCCGGTGGCTTCGGCACAGGTGTTAACTTCAAGAACTTTTGCGGTTGAGGAATGGTTGTCATGTTCACAGTAGTAGAGGAAAAGGTCGAAAACCGAGATGGTGGCAAAGAAACAGGCCTATCAGTAAGGGGGCCAGTGGCTTGTCGCAGAATTAAAGGACTTGTAGCTATTTGACTTGTATTCGGCGGATCCTTTGAGCCATGAGATGGTTTAGTGCATAACCCGACGGATAGCCGCCGTTCAAAGCTGCTTTCTCGTGCTGATGAATTTAGAGCAGGAGGAGAAACACTGGCGGAGTTTATATGTGTTGGTAGTTCCGCTACAAACTGGTCATTTATATGTGGATGCGAAACGGATCCAGTAAGGGTATCAATCAAGGAGTCGTCTGCCGTAAGATCGGATTGGCTTTTGGGAACACCCGACTTCTGGGTAGTGAAATATGAATCATTTCTAGATAGTATTTCCATGGCATTGGCTTTAGACTGGGGTAGTGTTCGTCCCATGATGAATTCTGAAGCTGGCCTAGCTCGAGTACTTTTAGGTTGGGTATCAGGTTTTGGGTTTTGCGACAAAGTCCCCGGATTTAGTAGTTTCGGACCTTGAAAAGAAATAAGTGAGCTCCGATTCCCAAGCATCCGTTGACACCCTGCTTTATTAGACATTCCCGGCGAATTACGTTTTATTTGGCAGCCGGGAGCCAAATTTGATGATAACTGAAAGGGGCCTGATGCTGGTAGTTCGCTGGGAGTTGGATATTCTTCTGGGTGTTCAGGAACGCTCTCAGGAACCGATGGGTGACGGCTAGAAAAAGAATCAGCTCGTGGAGCTGAATGCACCGAAATATCAGACTGTCGTGAAAGCCTTGCCGAAGCAAAAGACTCCCCAGGCGCAGTTTCCGATTCGACACTGGTAGGTGCTACCGCCATTGATATCCTTGTAGAATGCCGTCTGAGTTTTCTGTTGACTCTCCGGCCTATCTGGCTCGGAGATGAATCCTGTTGATTTGACAAGTTGCTTTGTAGTTGCGAGTCCTTTTGCAAGATCAAAGACTGGGGAGGGGTAGACCCTCCATTGTGAGAAGGGCCCATGCCTGCCGGTCGTGCAACTTGGCTATTGAATGGCGGTAACGGAAAGGAGCTATTTTGCTCTTGAGAATGAGAAATTGATGACTTGAAAGTGGGAGCGGTCGCTGGAGCAGAGCCCGACCGGCTGATTGGTGGCATGTTTATCGGTCTGAAGCTATGGGATTGCGTAGGATTAGATTTGGACTGTAATGCTGCCAATTCTTGGCCACCAACAGGAGAATTTGGGCCAGATTTCATGGGATTACATGAGGACTTGGATATGCCATTACCTTCATTCGTACGGCGATGGACCATTGGAAAGGAAGCCGTGCTATGATCTCTAGTATGAGAAATCGACTGCAGCGGTCGAGATAGCGATTGGCCCAAGTCGTACTCATGGTCATCGTCAGGATAAGGAAGAACACTTTTGGGCCTTTTATCAGGCACTGGTGGCGACGTCGGTGCATCACTAGCCAAGAGTAGCAAATCAGAGACCGAAACTCCAAGGCGTAGTGCCAAAGGCAGCTGATTTTGATGGTCAATATTATTGAAGTTAGGGAGAATAGGAACCCTGTGTTGAGCGATTGAACCATTTGACACGACAGGAGGCTTGGTCGGTGGACTAGGTTTAAGCACGGGCGGCATAGCCCTCAAGGCTGGCGGAACGGAAGGTGGTCTAACCAAATCCTTCCCCTCGAATGCGCCGTTCTCCGTAATTATAGATTCCTTCTGAGGGTAGTTCTCATTTTTTGAATCTCTTTTAGTAGGAACAGCGGCACCTGGAGTAAAAGGTTGATATTTTGGCCCAGGCCCAGCTACAGTACAATTAGAAGCATGTGGCGACTGCAGCATGGGATTGCCATGTTCTTTTGACTGGTGAGATACCGGTATTGTGTCGACTGCATCGTGCTGTGGCTGAAACGGATATTGACGGCTACCGTAAGGCCGCTGCTGGTCTCTAATCTGCTGCCTATGGGCTTTTTCTCCCCCTTGGTGATCTGTGCCCCGATAAACTATGGTAGAGCATAGTTCGGGAATATCAGGAATTTGAGTCTCAGTTTGTTCTATCGGAGCCAGAATTTGGTGATCACCCAGCTCAATGGGAGCAGATTCCTCTTTGGAAATACCCGTAAACTCAGTAGGCATTTCAGCTACAAGTCCGACAGGGTCATAGAAACCAGTAAAGCGTCTAGTATCTGACTGAATTTCTCTTCCGTCAAGCATCGGAAATTCGCACTCATCTAGAGCTATCTTTAGCGGTAGTAGCGGGGCAGGAGGCTTTTCCATACTGATTACAGGTGGTAATACTGTGTTGGTTGAAGCAAGTTCCCCCACTAATGCTGTAGAAGCCAATTCTATGGCTGACACGGCGAACCCTCCGTCGATAAAGTTGTCTTTGGTTTGCAGACGTCCGTTCATATTGGCGTTGGCCGGCTTTGGAGTTGATCTTTCACTGGCTAGTGGCGACACCCCGGCGTTCGTCGATGCATTGGGGAGTTCTGCTACATTATCTGGCAATGGCTGTTCAATATCATCGCCCCCCAAAGGGCTGATATCAGTATAGGCACCAGGTCCCATGTACATCAGCGCATCAGGTTGAAAGAATTCAATGTTGCCAAACTCCTCATTGTCGTAAAGCCCTAATGGTCCGCCAGTCGCACTCATTCGGGAATTGTGTGTCTTACGACCTTCGGCGGATTTCCGCATTTTCCCCATTTGTTGGCTTGCAAGGCGATCCTCAGGGTCCATGGTGTCAATAGCAGAATCGACAAAATCCGGGTATTCATCCCCAGGCTGAGGCCATTTGTACTGAACCGCCCCAGTAGCTGCGTATCTGTAGAGCCAACGCTTGCCATCATAGTCACTCTCCCAGCCTTCAGGAAGCCCAGAGTTAGCCATTATTGAGGGTTTCAAAGATTGGTTGAGAAGTGACTTCGTATTATAGTCATGTATGATATCAGAATCGAGAAGCAAGAAGCGTCACTTTAAGCCTTCACACGTTAGTTACGGTCCCTCTTGGTGAGAAAAGTCCACTCGACAATGGAGGAAAACGTACAGTTAATGAATATATATGCCAGACGCAAGATATATCCACGCACTCTGTCTTGCACGGCCCTTGAGCTGATGGATTGGCGGATCGCAGGAGACTTGTGTGGATAAGAGAGATTCCCACACAGCAAGTTCTTGGCAGAGAAGACAACAAGCCGTAGAGCACTTTCTAGACACCGTCAAAAACAGTCTAGTTCAATATATGAAACGACGGTTGGCATCAATGGAGAGTCAATAGTGAACTAGGCTGTTATGGGAGTATCACAGCTTCAGTCCAACACATATCATATCTTGTGATGATAGAAAGATTGAGGAAACTAATAGTGAAGAAAAAGAGATACATATTTCACGGGCCCATTCCCTAAATGTCCCAAAAGTGAGGGACTGCTACCCGAAAGCAGGCCCAGCTCGATGTACGCCCGATTATGGTGTCTATGAAAAAAACCAGGATTGGACAGGGTGCGTTTAGCAGCAGGGGACTATTTGTTGGGCAACATAGTTAGTTCGGGTATGTTTGGCACCATGTAAGGTTTCAACCTTGTTGTTTTTGGTAGCAAGGAATTGAATGCATCTCACCAAGGGAAAGGGGCAATGGAAGAAGCGTGGGCGGTTAAGAAGTCGGGCATTAGAATCAATATGAAGATGGCAGCAATTGATCACCATTGTAACCAGGGTTTCCGCCATGTCTCTCTCGTCCGGGCCTAGCCTTTGTTTTGACTCACAACTGACTTTTTTATAGGTGATGTTACATAACTGAGTTTCTAGGATGTAAGCACGAGGTTAGCCCGTTAACTGCTGGCAGTTCCATTCTCGCATTTCGCAAAAAGCCTCTAATGAATAGTGACGGCCATATTTCCCAGCCCCGTGAGATTCATGAGATACCCACGATCCTGCTATGAGCAGATTATTTCAAAAACGCTCTAACCATCCTTCATAATGCCGTGTCGTCCAAAACTTGAAGCCCTTGTCAAATCGTCATCATCGAAATCTTTACGGCTAAACACCGGCAAATATATGCCCTCTTGGCTTATCTTATCATAGGTGGGTCCTAGCACTAAGCTAATACGTCCTAAGCCTTCATGGAGCTTCAACGGGACAGCTTGCTCGTCTCCCCGAGTTAATTTGTACCCCAGATTTGCAACGGGAAAGCTGCGATAAAGGCACTACAGGCCTTTCTATTCTTATATAATCTTCGGTACATTTGAAAGCCTGAATCTTATGGTTTATTCATTCCTCCCTTCATTGATTCCGTGTGCTTGCCTGGTGCATTAATACGAATTGAACGAACACACAAGCCCGAGCCACCATGCGGACATCTACATCATCTCCTAGCTGGGCTACGACAGCTATCGCCGTAGTTGGCGTACTGTCAGGTCTGGGAATTACACCAGCTGGTAAGTAATTTAAATAGCGGGAATTTCAGCATAAGTCTGGGTGGCTTTATTTGCGTCATACATGTATACTAATATCTTTACCCTCCGTAATAGATGCTGTGAAAGAGCATGATTTTAAGAAATGCAACCAAGCTGGTTTCTGCAAACGCAACAGAGAATACGCCGATAAAGCCCGTGAACTCGGCCAAACCTGGAGCTCGCCCTACGATATTGTCCCAGAATCTGTCTCTTTTGTCGACGGGCAGCTTCAGGCCACTGTTCTGAAGACTATATCCAAGAATTCCGAGACTGTAAGCCTTCCTCTGACTGTCTCATTCCATGAAACTGGAACAGCCCGCGTGACTTTAGACGAGGAGCGGCGCCAGAAAAAGGATATCGAACTCCGCCATGATAGCAAGGCACGCAAGGAGCGTTATAATGAAGCCGAGCAGTTTGTCATTGTTGGTGGTCTTGACCTGGACAAAAAAGCGACTGTTGCTGAAAAGGATCAGGCCAAGGCAATTATTAAATTCGGACCCGATTCAACCTTTGAGGCACACATCTCATTCTCGCCCTTTAGCATTGATTTCAAGCGCAAGGGTGCTACCCAAATCCAACTCAATGACCGTGGTCTAATGAACATGGAGCATTGGCGTCCAAAGACTGAGGAGGGAGGCGAAGGCGAAGATCAGAGTACGTGGTGGGATGAAACCTTCGGTGGAAACACTGACTCGAAGCCCCGTGGTCCTGAAAGCGTCGCTCTTGACATTACTTTCCCTGGCTTTGAACATGTCTACGGTATCCCATCACATGCTGGCCCTCTTTCGCTGAAAGAAACCAAGGGTGGCGAAGGTAAATACAGTGAACCTTTTCGTTTGTACAACGCCGATGTCTTTGAGTACATCCTGGACAGCCCCATGACCCTCTACGGTTCTATTCCCTTTATGCAGGCGCATAGAAGAGGATCTACCGTTGGTGTGTTTTGGCTAAATGCCGCCGAGACCTGGGTTGATGTTGTCAAGCACACTACAACCAACGAGATGGCTCTCGGTGCTAGCGCTAGAACCACAACTTCTTCGCACTGGATCTCGGAAAGCGGCCTAATGGACTTGTTCGTATTTTTGGGTCCTACCCCACGCGACGTTCTTAAGTCGTATGGCGAGCTAACCGGCTTCACTGCGCTGCCTCAGAGCTTCTCTCTGGGTTATCACCAGTGCCGCTGGAACTATGTCTCTGATGAAGACGTCAAGGATGTCGATCGCCGTATGGACAAGTCCAGGATCCCTTACGATGTTATATGGTTGGACATTGAATACACCGATGAGAAGAAATACTTCTCTTGGAACCCTGATACATTTGTCGATCCCATTGGCATGGGCGAGCAGCTAGACTCGCATGGTCGCAAGCTTGTTACCATCATCGACCCCCATATCAAAAATGTTGACAACTATGAAGTTGTGAAGGAGCTTAAGGAGAAGGAGTTTGCTGTCAATAATAAGGAGGGTAAGATCTTTGAAGGTTGGTGCTGGCCCGGATCTTCTTTTTGGGTTGATTCTTTCAGCCCTGCTGCACGCAAGTGGTGGGGCTCCCTTTTTGCGTACGACAAGTTCAAGGGCACTATGGAAAACACTTTCATTTGGAACGACATGAATGAGCCCTCGGTTTTCAACGGACCCGAGACGACTATGCCTAAAGACAACCTTCACTACGGAGGCTGGGAGCACCGCGACGTTCATAACTTAATGGGAATGACTCTGCACAACGCCACCCAACTTGGCATGCAAACGCGTAAAAAGGACGAATCGCGTCGTCCATTTGTTCTGACTCGCTCCTTCTTTGCCGGCTCTCAGCGTTTGGGTGCCATGTGGACTGGCGACAACCAGGCCGACTGGGGCCATCTGGCTGCTTCGATTCCCATGGTGTTGAGCCAGGGCATCTCTGGCTTCCCTTTTGCCGGCGCTGATGTCGGCGGGTTTTTTGGAAACCCCGACAAAGATTTGCTTGCCCGTTGGTATCAGGCCGGTATCTGGTATCCATTCTTCCGTGGCCATGCCCATATTGACTCTCGCCGTCGTGAGCCTTATTTGGCTGGTGAGGAATACACTCCCATCATTACGGCCGCTCTTCGTCTCCGCTACTCTTTGATGCCCGCTTGGTATACCGCTTTCTACGAGGCTAGCAAAGATGCAAGCCCCATTGTACGCCCCATGTACTACACAAACCCCAACGATGAGGGGTCATTTGCAATTGATGATCAGCTCTTTCTAGGCTCGTACGGCCTGCTTGCCAAGCCTGTGGTTGAGAAAGAACAAGCCACTGTTGACATTTACATTCCCGACGAGGAAGTTTACTATGACTACTTTACGTATGCCGTTGTGCCAACCAAGCAAGGCACCAGGGTTAGCCTTCCGGCTACTATGGAGAGCATTCCTGTCTTGATGCAGGGTGGTCATATTATTCCTCGCCGGGACATTCCTCGTCGTTCTAGTCAGCTTATGCAATTTGACGACTACACTCTAGTCATCACCGTTTCCAAGGCAGGTGTTGCTTCTGGCGAGCTTTATGTTGACGATGGAGACTCATACGAGTACACTTCAGGCCAGTACATCCATCGCAGATTTACCTATAGCAAGGATACCATCTCCTCGGTTGATGCTGAAGGCCGAAACACGAAGTCTATTAAGCCTGGAGTATGGATGAAGAATATGGCCCCTGTTGCTGTCGACAAAATTGTCATTGTCGGAGCACCCGAAACGTGGAACAAAGAACATGTTACGGTGACATCAGGTGGTAAGAGTTGGTCAGCCAAAGTACAGTACACTAAGGCTGAGGGCTCTCGTGCTGCTTACGCACATATTGGCCGAGTGGGTGCCCAGATTAGTGCTGACTGGACGATTACTTCATAAAAGTTGCTATGCTGTAGGAGTCTTGGCTCATACGACGGGGCCGAGTAGGACTCTAGTGACAAGCAGTATTTGCATATATATTCATGAATTTGTGCACGCAAACAATGCGCTTACAAGTAACTCTACACATATCAAGGTATTTCGTGGCGTTGTTAGTTACCGTTCTCCTCTCATAACATAACGTGATTTTCTATGTCTCTTTCGACACCCTAGAGTATTTCTATTTATGGAATGGATAATTCTAAACAAATGCACAAGCTAGCACCTGTGGGTGCCATGAGCTTCAACAGGATGGAATAGGTCAGACCCAAGCAAGAAAGTAAACAAGCAAGTAAGCAACATGTCAAATAATAAGCAGGAGCGTCACCTGTCTATCTGCCTTGGGATAACAAAAGAATATTCTAAGCCTTTGAGTTTGCAAAATTTTCACGCTACTAACACGTTAGCCGTCTTTTGCAAGGGCCTAGCATTGTTGAGCTAGATGGAACTAAGAGAAAGCCCTGGCTAGAGCCGATGAGGCTTTGAAGCCTACGACGGCAGGATGATAAGAGAATCCGAATCTAGAACGCAGATAGCTCATCTTCTTTTGTTGACATAGACTAGCCTGGGTATGAAACCAAGACAGGAAGAGCAAGATACAAACACTTCAGGGGCTGCCGCTAGGGTGCCTGATAGAGAGCCTCTATTTTTTTATGACACGGTAGACTCTGAGACAAATGGCCGCCAACCAGAGAGAGAAGAGAAATTGCAGGCAATGGGAGTGGTTGCATCCAAGATACAGGTCTGCTATTACTACTACTGCTACTAGAAAGCCTATTGGCTCTATTAGAGGGTTAGGGGTCTCACCACTGGTATTTACTTGAAGCACCTGTAGTATTGTATATAAGCTCAGGTTTCGATCAGGGCACGGGGTTCTGGAATTAAATAACGGTAATCTTGCGCTTATGAGCTTGGCTCCAGAGCAGACAGTTTGCTTGAGAGGAAGCGGAGCTACGGAAAATAAGTTGCCACCTGCTCTACTTCGTACTAAAAGACCGTGCATGATCCTATTAATGCAGTGTATGCGGTTTATGCAGCTGTTGGGAGCACAAAACACCTACACATTGTTAAACCTGTTTAACGGTGATCAGACCATGCATTGTGAATGTGCAAAGTCTTATAAGATGTGGGCTTTCTTGATCCAATCAAGAGCGAACGCAGTTGTGTTTGTGCATGCTATGTATTCAACGACGCCTTCGATGCTGAGTCCATGTAGCTGCACGCACACAGATACATGTATTTGATTTGAATATACCTATAGTCTACTGCGCGATACATGCACTTTTCCTCACGCACACAGAACTCAGAAACACAAGCTTCTGTCTCATCACCGCCAATATCAGTGCCAAAGATGACAGCTCTAATGAAGAGGCCTACACGGGCTCGCGAAAAACAGAAAATAACAATGAAGCTATTCGCATGCTCTGGTGTTGTTTCTTTTCGGATTGCCCGTTTCTGTGGCGCAATCAAAGGGGCATATACTGGGCATCAAGTCTGATTCGTTCAAGGCAGCTTGCGAGGGACGGAAAACTAGTCGATCGAGTTTGATCCAAGCCTATACCAGCCAGCTAGCTTGCTTTGACACTGGTAAAATCGGCAGCCCGTGCTTTTCACGCATCGGTACTAGCAGACGCAATGCTACTAAACTCCATGGGCAAGGCTTGGCCCTCGCCACCTTTCTGTGCCTGGGAAATTTTTCATTATTGAATGGTCCTTCTCCCATCCTCCCTCTTCATCCCTTGGACAAGGTGGGGCAAGGCGGCAGATCACGTTGATATCAACTGCTGCTGTGGCAAGTGTAGCAGCCAAGATACGACTTGTTGAAACTTGGTAGAACTCTTGTTTGTTGGGATGCGTACTATGGATTGCACGCGTACGGTATAGCTAGCTCTACAACTACACTTAATTGTATTGGTTCACTGTTTCTCCTGCTGAGTCAAGCTAGTGATAGTGTGCCATAGTGACGACTGGCAGTTGTCAGCGACATGCATGAGCAAGGTGATCTGTTATCGACCTGGCGCAATGAGATGTCCAAGTTCGATTGGCATTGGTGGCTGGCTTGCCACTGACTATCACGTAGGCCGCCTGCCGTACCACCCTACGGCCGCTAACCAGCCTCAAACTATGCTGTTTGACCTAGAGTGCCACACACTCACTCTGCCAGTATACTTTTGGCTACCACGGCAGTTACTACCCATGTTTATGTTTGTGGGCCCTGGTTCCGTCTTGTTCAAGCCTGTAACAGTGTATGGCCAGCTTTTTTTCAGTGGATACTCGAGTGCGTGTCTTCGTATTTTTGCTTGCGTGGATGCAGGATTTCTCAACACGCTAGGCACGAGTAGTCGCAGCAAAATACAAAGGTACAACGCGGCTCAAGTCCTAGGGGGAAGGATTTAGCTTATCAGTACGACAAAAAAGAAAATAGCTGAAAAAATAGTCGATAAATTCCGATAGGTCTTCGGTGTAATTGCGGTTTCTGGTCTTCTGGTGTTGCCGATGGCGAGTCTAAGATGGGGGCCCATAAACAAAAACGAAGGCCCCCTTCTTGTGTCAAAGCCTCTCCATATATCACCATTGGGGCCCTCCATCTGTTTCGTGGTCTTTCTTTTTTTTTTCCTTTTACAATCTCTCTCTTTTCCTCTCCAGCCCGTTGTCCTTCTTGCTGTGCTGTCAAGCTCATACATTTTCTTCTCTGGTCACCTTGACTGTCCATTCGTTTCTCTTGTGTTCCATCTGCATTGCAGAATTTGGTAACTACCACATTTTTATCTACCAAAAAACCCGCCAGCCAAGGCTGTGACACTGATTTCTCTTCTTTCTTTTGCTCTCTCCTCCGCCTCCCCTATCCTTCGTGACACATTTCATCCTCTCCCTTCTACTTCTTCATCGTGTTTGTCTGGTTCAACCCCTCCCCCCCCTCAAGTTGGCTTGACTTGCCGTCTAACCTGACAAGCCGCCCTTGTGAGGGAAAAGAGAAAGAACCTCTAATTTCTGCGTGTCTCGGTCTCTGTTCTAGAATTCTTCCTTCGTGACGACTACTTGAATTCCATTCCGTCAATTGCATCATTGTCCATCCTATCATTCGTCTAATTCGTCTTGCGCGCACAAAACTCTCACACTGCGACATTTTTCATCCTGCGTCTTGGGCAGCCCTCTTGGAATCCCATATATCGAAATTTGCTCACACTTATTCATAGCGAATATACCAGCAACTACAGGCTGTGTACTTACTCGTCCGCTGTCTTGCACTACTATCTGCATGTCTGAGTGTCCGACGTTTTACTGAAACCCGTCAGACTTTCAAGCATCACCACTAAAAGTATTTTTACTTTACTTGCTGCTGTTGCCCCCTCCCCCCTCCAACACAAACACACAGTCATCAGGTACCACCTGCACCTGCACCTGTACGCTTACCTTGCCGCCGTGTA
The DNA here is from genome assembly GCA_038407095.1 of Ceratocystis destructans. Classification (NCBI taxonomy): domain Eukaryota; kingdom Fungi; phylum Ascomycota; class Sordariomycetes; order Microascales; family Ceratocystidaceae; genus Ceratocystis; species Ceratocystis destructans. Next base: position 27,467 of record JAXASZ010000423.1, read on the forward strand.
AGCCGCACATCTGTGTTAATTTTCTCGGTTTTCTCACTTCGTCATACCTGCATCAATTCTGCATCCGACACAATGTCGCACGCCCAGAGTCCCGATATCCAAATAAACAATGACATAGATAATGTGCCACTCGACAAGCAATCTACCTCCTCGCCATACCGGCCACCGCATATTGCGGTTTCCAATATCCAGCCTGCCGCTGTTTCGTCAAACACTCACCTCTCACCTACTAGCCCTATAAGTCCTCATCATTACCATCAGCAAAATGCCCAACTTAAAGCCTCCGGCATTGCACCCGCCATAGGAGTGCCTCTTTGCCCAACAACCACAGCCCAGCAGCATCTAGCGGACCCCTTAGCACACCCTGAAGCCCGGCGATCTCATGAAATGCGACTCCACGACGAACTGGAAATGTTGCGTACAGAGCAGATGATTTCTAGTCGCGAACAAGAGCTTCAGCGCATCGGATCCAGACAGCCTACTTCTGACGATGATGACGCCCACTATAACCCCAACGGCGATGCCATTTTATCTTCAACAAAGCCTCCTCCTCAGCCTACTCCGGATTCTAGTGCCATCCTGTACAGGCTGTGGATATGGCTCAAGAAGTTTCCTCGCATTTTTCGCTACATATTTTACGCTGCCCCTGGTGCTGCTATACTACTTATTCCTGTGCTTATTGGAAAATATGCTTTCAACGCTGAAGATCATGCCGTTGGTGGCAATGACGGAGTCTATCTCGAGTGGTTTGGCATATGGCTGGAAATTATGTGGGGGTCCCTGTGGCTCTCACGGATGGTCACCAGTCTCATGCCTTACATCTTCAAGGCTGTTGCCTCTATGATGGGGTCTGTAAACTCGAAGAAATGGAAGGACATTGGCCGTGATCTGGAACTACATACGGCTCTGTTCCTATGGATGCTGGCTATCCTCGTCTCAACCAAGACCATACTTGAAAACCACCGAGTACCAACCACAACTGAGGATGATCGTAAGGAACTTGACTGGATTAAGGTTGTTATTAGGGTCATCATTTCCACCTTTGTTTTATCATGCCTTAACCTCCTCGAAAAGATTGGCATCCAGTGGATTGCTGGTTCTTTCCACCAAAGAACCTATGCTGTCCGCATTGCCCAAAACAAAGATGACGTTGCCAAGCTTGTGCGCCTGTACGAGCACTCCAAGATTCACTTTCATCCCATGGACTCTATATGGCAGCCTGTCAACAGCCGTCCCAACAGCTCTGGATACCGTGCTCCACTTCATGTCATGCGCCAAAATGCCCGCGCCGCCTGGGACAAAGTTGGCAATGTTGCTGGCCGAATCGGTAACGACTTTATGGGTCGCAAAGCAAACAGCAACCATCCTCGCAAGGTTGTTGGTGAACTGCTCCGCAGTGCTCATCATTCTCGTGCGCTCGCTCGCATTCTATACCGCAGTCTAAAGGGCCTCCATTCGCAAAGCATGGAACATATTGGTGCAGATAAGAATCTTTCCAATGAACCCACTAATGATGATACCATTCATGAAGGTGATGCGCAAAACAGTGTCCACGAAAAGTCATCCATCCCTCAAGAATTCCCCAACTTTGATGACATGGACCAGCTAGTTTATCTAGAAGATTTCAAGGTCGTTTTTGCAGACGAGGAAGAGGCTGAAGCGGCCTTTGCTATTTTCGACAAAGACATGAATGGAGACATCTCAATGGAAGAGTTTGAGGGGGTCTGCTACGAGATTCATCTAGAGAAGAAGGCTATTGCTGCTTCCCTCAAGGACCTGGATTCCGTCATTAACAAACTGGACCGGGTACTCGTCGGCATCGTCCTAATAATTTCTATCCTCGTTTTTGTGTCCATCATTTCAGGCTCCGCCGCTGCAGCTTTAACCTCAGCCGGTACTACGATTTTGGGTCTCAGTTGGCTGTTGCAGGCTACAACCCAAGAGTTCCTGCAATCTCTTGTCTTTGTGTTCGTCAAGCATCCCTTTGACGTTGGTGACCGTGTCACCGTCTACGGAAATTCCGGTAATTTAGGCCGCGGCGATGATTACTACGTCACAGAAATTTCATTGTGGTACACTGAGTTCAAGAAAATGGAAGGTCATATTGTACAGGCTCCAAACTCCATTCTGAACACTCTTTTCATCCTTAACCAGCGTCGCAGTAATGCTCTTGCCGATGTCGTTTCTCTTCAGGTTCGGTTTGGAACTACGCAACTCCAGATTGAAGAACTCAAGGAGCGCATGATGGTCTTTGTTGATTCCAACCGCCGCGACTATCAGGCCCGCATCCTCACTGAAGTGCGCACTCTCGACGACATGCAGTCAGCAACCGTAAACTTCATCTTTTTCCACAAGAGCAACTTCCAAAACGAGCTTCTTCGTTTGAGCCGCCACAATCGCTTCCTTACAGAGCTCATGCAGCAGATGTGCGAAGTTGGTATCCAGCCTCCCTTCAAGAGTCAGCCTGGTGGTAGTGCGGAAAACCCTGTGTACTGGAAGTATACCAATAACAACGGCACCCACGAACCCCCTCCATTTGCCCGCGATGATGACAATACTTCTGTTCATAGAGTCCCCCGCCAGACGGAGTATGGATCGCACAACCCAGTCCCTAGCAACAATGATCCCGAGCGCTTTATTCAAGAGACGAACCAACAAAATACTTCTGATAACCGGTCTGCTACTGAACGCCTTCCGGCACTTCGCCAGAACGTGCCATTCGATGACTTCCAGGATGTCTACTCGATGCGCAAAGGTGAATACCCACCTAATCGGTGGAATTCTGTATCCGGGCCCAACGCGTCACACCTCCGCATGCGCCGGGGCACGGGGGTTGAAGCAAGCTCTCTGTCCCAACAGGAAAGTCATCAGACAGGCTCAATGCACCCTCGCTCGAGTCTAGAGCAAAACTCCATTCATGAGCCTGGCATTCGACGCATGACGACTACTATGAGTAAGATGTCAAGTACTAGTCGGCGTTTTTGGCACAGGCCACGGGCACGCACGCAGTCGGATAACAGACCGATGGACGTGTTACCTGACGGTAGCCTAGTTTGAGAAGAGAAAGGCAACGACGTCTTTTACTAGGTGATGGCCTTTTCTTTTTTTTTTCTTTTTTCCGCGATGACATGTTTTTGTTTTGTTCGCAATGTTTCCCAGACATTTAAAACCATTCTTTGTGCTACGTTAGTTTTACGTTCTTTTGTCTTCTTTTTCACTGTTATTAATTAGACTAAGTTATTTTTATGTGGTTAGATATTTACAGTTTATTGTTCTTTCGTCTTGCTTTGTCCTTTCTTTTTTCTTTCCCCTTTTTTGTCATAGGCAATGCAACGAGTAATATATGCTAGGCATGCGTTCAACGACTGCCACCAATAAGACCTTATCCTTTTGTTGTCCTTGAGACGATATACATGTAGCAAAGTAACACGGGGCAATTCCGACAGTATCATCGATCGTGATCAAAGTTGTGTGTTTTGTGTTGTGTGACAACGGGATGGGACTTTCAACAGTCAATTTTACGCAACATGAACATGGCAAGCATTATTTCATGCGGGGCGACGGGCCGACGGGCCATGGAAACAAATAACGACCACAAGCAATCGTATAGAAAAGTGTTTGAAGGACAGAGAAACCTTGGATTGCGACCTAACGCAGCTGAGCAACAATTTTGATGCCACCACTACATCAACTAACAAAGCCTAACCCCCAGGTTTTGCATACTAGCCAGTAGATATTGTTCTTCATTTGCAAGTCCTGCCGAGCAAAACAACAGGGCTTCATTAGGGTAGACAAGGAGACAAGGAGATGACGAGGGTAGAAAAGTGATGATAATTTTACGCTTGTAAGGAAATTTATTTAGTGGGTCAAAATGAGTGTGCCCTAGACGCACCAGCCTAGCCTACGCGCAAGCCTAGTGCCGCTGTTGGTGTTGCTCATTGTTGCAAAGTATAGGCGAAAGCCAGAGAAGAATGTCTTTGTGCCGTATTCCTATTCCTAATTTCAATCGATCGCGTGCTAGGTTTAACTACGTTTAACCATAGCATTTATCTTCCCAACGATCTGAAATTGTAGTTGTCGCTATTTGAAGAGTATTTGCTCTTATGCTTTAGTCCTGCGCGCCCAACACAAGCCCCATACCATGTCATGTCGTCCTATGGCTACTCTGTACTCTGCAGTTATGGCAACCTCCGTAGAACAGACAAAAGTCGTGAGAATAAATAAACACACTGACTTAATATGCTGCCAACCGATCGGATCTTTTTCCTGCCCTGGCCCTCGCTCCAGAGCCTTCTAAAATTCAAGTTTTTTATTCTTTTTTTTTTACAACTTCTTTTACCTCTTGGTCCCCTGACATTTTCTCTGTGACTTATCTTACTAGGAGACGTTTGTAAATGTGAAGATTTCGGGGAAAAAAAAAAAGAGCCATTGCTCGCTCCTCTTCATCGTATATCTCCGTTGCTGTTCCCCTTCTCTACACGTTTCTTTTCTGCTCTTTTCTTTTTGCATCATTAATCCATCGTTATATATACATATACATCATCATAACCGATAGCTCTCATTGCATCTTCTCCCGGCGTTTGCTTTCTCCTCTTGATTTGTGTTCTTTAGATTTGAGAACTACTACCTTCTACGCCTGTAACCGCTCAGGCATACGCGGCTGTCCCTCAAGTATCGCCACAATCTAATTGAGAGTTCGTACGTCTTAATAATTTCCCTTCCTTTTATTGCGCATATCTTCAACCAAGGTTGCGTCCCCTAGGCCTCCAATAAGCCCCTCCTCCGCTACTGCTTGTCGTAGTGAAAGTGAGTCGGTTCGTGTCCTTCACTCGTTTTTGCTGCATTCTATTTCACTGGGGCACATTCCTAGGGTCTCCTTGCCGTCTTTCGGAAGCAGTCCGTCTGCGCCGAGTCCTATTGGTATTGGTTAAACTAAGCTAGCCGCCTTTATTTGCTCTGCCTAACCCCCATTCTCGCTGTTATCCTTTCCCCTATCTCCTTTGAGAACTAAGCTGGAGAGACAACCCAAACTCTGGTTGAACTTTCTAAAGCCCCACTTTAAACGCCTAGTGCGCACCCTGAAATATGGATCAATCCAATGCCGAACGGCATCGTAGACAGTATGGTGAGAAGCAGGAGCAGCAGCAGCAGCAGCAGCAGCAGCAGCAGCAGCAGCAGCAGCAACACCAGAATCAGCACAATTATCAACACCAGCAACAGCAGCCCCCTCAAACCCAGTACCAGCATCACATGCCACACCCACAACAAGGAAATGGCCTGAGCACTCCCATTCTACTTCTGCTATTTGTGTCATTTGCCCTGTATGTGGCATTCGTGCCTTGGGCAGGCACTCCGCAACAGATGCAAATGCAGAAGCAGGATCAACAGGTCAATATGCAGAATGCGCCCCAGCCAACAGCTATCGGCCATTATGAGTATGAATATGAAAGAACTGGGCGAATTGGACTGTCAGAGCCCGATATTCCTAGCATGCAGCAGCAGCAGCAGCAGCAGCAGCAGCAACATCACCGCCTCCAATACCAGCAGCAACCACAGCTGCTGCAAGACCAAGCAATTCCGCAGGTTCCGCAGGTTCCGCTTGAAGTTCAAGCCCCGCAAGTCCATGGTCGTTCTACCCAATCTCATGGCCAATCCCAAGCTCAACATCAAGCTTCATCCCATAATCACGCCTCATCAGGCCAAAACCCAGTCCAAGCCGAAATCAGAGACCAGTACCAACAGCTCCGCACCCACCAAGCTCACCAAGCTCAGCAACATCAGCCAGCTGTCCAGGGTCGCATTCCGGAAGTACCTCAAATTCCCCCGCAACCTCAGATCCACCAGATCCACACCCAAAATCAGAGAGATACAAATGGACAGAATGCATACCAGCAACAACAACAACAACAACAACAACGCCAACAACCGTACTACCAGGCGGGGTCGGACCCCGTAGCGCCTCATCAGCCCCACTCTGGCCAACAACAGCCTCAACAGCCCCAGTTGTACAACCAGAAACCAGCCAAGGGCCAACCATATGGTGGATCCGATCCTTCCCCTCCAGCTCCCCCTCCCCCCCCCCCCGCACATAAAAACCTCCAGGAACCCATCACCAATTCCAATACTGCAATCATCCCCGAAAACAACCCCATTGAGACCCATCAACCTCATCCATTATCCAAAATGTCCTCCACCGAGCAGACGTAAGTTGATATTTCCCCTCTATCTTCAAACCTTCTTAGCATCCTGGTGAGACTGGCGAGTCTTTGACTTGCTAGACACTCTTGCCTTGCTCCCCGCGCTTTCATCCACCCCCTCATTGAATACCCAATGCCCTCTTATCTCTCTGGAATAATTCAAAGAATGTAGCTCTCATCATTGAATTGCTTCCACTTTAATTACCACTTTCCATCAATTCAACCCCCCCTCATTGTTCATGGGAATGGCGAAGAAGCCATGGGCATAAATCCATCCATCCAGCGCCAGCCTCTCCTTCTCAAATCCATGGAAAAATGCAGAAAACTAACGAGTTATCTCCTCACAGCTTCATTGCTATCAAGCCCGACGGCGTCCAGGTACGCAATTTTTGCCTTTTCCTTTTCTCGACTCCACTCACCTAGCTCTCCCATTGAAATTTCTCGTGCTTCCGAGTTTCTACAACCTTCTCCGTACTTCCCTGCTTCGAGACCCAATATATAACCCTAGTCCTAACACATTTCTCCTGCAGCGTGGCCTGGTCGGCCCCATCATCTCCCGCTTCGAGTCCCGTGGGTAAGTAACATATTTTTACCGCACATTGTATTTTGATTTACGGGCCTATGTCGTGCTAACTTTAATGCCTTTTGTAGCTTCAAGCTGGCCGCCATCAAGCTGGTCACCCCCGGCAAGGCCCACCTGGAGAAGCACTACGCTGATCTGGCTGGCAAGTCCTTCTTCCCTGGCCTGATTGAGTGTACGTAACGAATACATTTCCCAAAGTCGTAAGAATTCATTTCTTATTCTTCTACTAACATTTTTATAGACATGAACTCTGGTCCCATCTGCGCCATGGTCTGGGAGGGTCGTGATGCCGTCAAGACCGGCCGTAGTAAGTCACCGCCCCAATTATAACCACCAATGTGAGGTTCCATACAATTTTCTAACAATATATTATAGCCATTCTGGGTGCCACCAACCCTCTGGCCTCTGCCCCCGGTACCATCCGTGGTGACTATGCCATTGACGTCGGTCGCAACGTCTGCCACGGCTCCGACTCCGTCGAGAACGCCAAGAAGGAGATTGCCCTGTGGTTCTCCGAGGGTGATCTCGTCTCCTGGAAGAGCTCTCAGTTCGACTGGGTCTACGAGAAGCCTTAGATTATAACTCAAAATAAAAATCAATCAAGGTTCTATCCGTCCCTTTAGCGTTTGAAGAAACGCCAAAAGGGTCGGAATACCAATGACTCTACGAAAACAGTCAAGTTAAACATGACGAAAATAACCGTTCGGTGCTGTGCTCTTATTTAAAAAGAAAATTTCCTTCTCTGTAACCTGTATTCCGCGATCTTGATTGCCAACTCTTCTCATGACTTCGGCCTATTTTTTTTGCCTAATTTAAAGAGTGACCCTGCTTTTGTCATGATATTTGCAAACCATGGTGTTGCAATGGCTGAAACGTAGATACGGACGGGCAGCAGAAGTTTGGTAAGTGCATACGCGAGTGCAACATTTGACAAAAGCTTGTACCTTGCTTTTGCCTCCTCACTGAGACCATCTGCCGCCATATCACCCTCGCCTGAACCCTCCCAAGTCAATCCACCGACCACATTACCCTCTGCATCGAGCTCGAAGCCGAACCAACGTTTCTTGGCAAAATACTGGCCAAATTTATCCAACCCTTGGGCAAATGCATCGAGCAGATACTTGTTGAGCGAATCCAGGGGGACCGGATCTGTGTATTGCAGACACGCGGTGATTCCGACAAGCGGCACCACAGCTGTCAACTCGTGCAAAACTAGGAACGAAACAGTCGAGGTTACGGGCCGCGATGACATGCTGGCCACAAAGGGGATGCGCTTCCATCGCGGTACAGGCTTGGTGGCTGTACCAGCTGTGGATGCACTGGTGGTTGAAGCAACTGTGGGTGTAGACGATGTTGACGTCGAAGATGGACGCGGCGCCGATGATGAATAGCGCAATCCATCACCATGCATCCGAAAGCGAGCAAGTCGCAGGGTGAGGGATGAACGGGTCAGTAGCATTGTTGCGAGCCAAGAACGAGAAAACTGGTTGGACTGGCTAGAGAGCAACACACAAGCAGGATGGATCTAGAGAGGGGAGTAAGCAGAAAAGAGTTTTGATTGGTGTGACTCAATAGCCATGAGAACCGCTGGCCACTCGATTAATTGAACATTTGATGGCAACTCCAAACTTCTGCTTCCGGCAGGTGTCTTGATATGCCATCCTACCATCCCATACCGAGTTAAGCACAAGGCGTTCAGGCCAGTTCCTAAAAGTCGCCAAAAAAAAAAAATCTTGCACCCGAAATTGTAAAGAGTATTTGAAGGCTGTTTGTAGCCAATTTCGATGTGCTTCATATCATAGCTCCCCTAGCCCAATGGTAGGGCGTCAGACTTCTAATCTGAAGGTTGCGGGTTCGAGTCCCGCGGGGAGTTCGATCAGGATGGAAGACTCTCGTGATGCAGAGTGCGCAATTTTTTGGTGTTGTGACCTATGACGACGGCCTAGGTGATGTCCTTCTTAACATGCCGTGGAACCGGCGGGATGATGTTTTTTTGTTCCATGTATTTTTTTCCCTTTTTTTTTTTCTTTTTTCTCCTCTCTCTCCATGTCTTAAGTTGACGCGCGGCATCCTTCGTGAAAATCCCTATGAGAAATAAAAACCCTGGTTGAAAGCTGGCTACATGAAGGTGCTATGCTTGCAGCAGGCTGAATATAAAAGAGAAATAAATTCAAGTCAAATATAGTCAAATATAGTCAAATACCGTATCGCGTCGCTTGATGTAAGTGATTCCAGTAGACGTAAAATAACTTCAAATCAAATCAAGTCAAATATAAATGTTATTTGAACTTAGTGATTCCAGTACACGTTAAATATATTCAAATCAAATCAAATATAGCAGGGTTAACCATAGGGTTATGTGGCCATTAAAGGCAATCTTTCTTTTTTTTCCGTGGTGGCTTTGTGCAGAGCCCGATGCGGAAGAAAATTGCTTGCAACCCTTGCTTCATTCCTGTTCTCGTACTCTCCTCGTACCTGCAAGAAGACAGAAGGATTGCACAGCAGCATGGTTGTCGAATGGTCTGTAGCATTATAGCGAACAACTCGTAACTTTTCGGACAAGTATCCAGCATTAGGTTATAGATCTTATCTTTGCTCTCTTATAGTGGTGGGCTTATTGCTATTCCCCTTCCCTGTTACTCATCTACCTACTGTACATCTGATTGTAATTGTGACCTTGGCTCCTGAACCGTGCCGTCCGTTATACATGAAAGCTTGGACAAACCTGTAACTTGGATGAGAAGTTCCAACACGGCACTTTGATCAGATAGCTACCCTAGAGGGGAGGCAAGGGAGGCAAGTGTGATTGGATCCGGGGCAATGTAATCATACGCCGATTCAAGTGGGATGTGAGCTTGTCTTTGCACGCATCACATCAATAGGCGAAGACTGGCATGTCTTGCTCTACAGATGATGACCGAAAGTCATACAGGAGAATGAAGACAGGTGAGCACCACTTTGACTGGAAGATAGCGACACTGACAGCATCGCAGAGTCTGTTGGTCTATTCGCTAGCGTCGCGCCCGCACTGAAGGAAGGCATGACTACCTTTTTGGAATCTGACGGTCAGCTGCGGAGTTGTGCAAGTAGCTCTGGAGAGGCCGGATCAGTACGCATAGCTATGGGATAGATCGAATAGCAATGACGAAGAAAAGTAGGCTACGATATGGACGTACAGTACAGCCCAGCTTGATATACGTACAGATACAGCTTAGAGGAAACATCTCGTACATGGGGGCTGATGCTGAGAACAAACGGGTGGCAAAATATGTAGGGCCCTGCATGCATGTATGTAGCGGTACATGAATACCACACTACGTATACATGCAACCTGAACATGCACATTTTTCAATGCTGCGTTTGGCTTTGATTTGGGGGGGAATCAGTTGCCTAGGATATTCCGCCTCTAAGATGCAGTGCGTCATTAGCTTACGTGGTGTGATTGTGTTGTAGCAAACAACCGCCTTCTCTGCAGGCTCATTTGCAGCAAACATTGGAAGCAAACAAAATTCTTGCATGCAACTTGGACCCAAAGCAAACATTGGCAAGGTCCCTGCAGCAAAAAATCCCCGCACAGAGCAAAGGCGAAGGGGAATGAGTTGCTGTTCAATGGGCGGTGGTGACCCTACGATAGGTAGCAGGTAGCATTGGGGAGATGAGGTAGCAGCGCACAATGAATTGAGTCTCTAGTTAGCGGTGTACATGCTGCCCGGCAGGAGCATTGGCCCAGGCTAAAGTCCCAGTCTATTTCTTTAGGCGTTTGCACCCTTGCTGATATATCCCCTGGGATTGGGGGCTTTCCAACGAAGCAGGGCTCACAGCCTTCTTAATAGCAAATCAGCTGGATGGATGGCCTTGACATAGAGAGCCCAAGCGGATAATAGATTTACAAGCTAGCAAGCAAGCAAGCAAACAAACAACAAACAGCTACACAATCAAACAATTGGATTAAGACGAAATGAACAGGGTGAATCCCAACGATGACGGGGCTGGAACTGTAACATCCAAGACAAACAAACAAGCCAATCCTCGCCCTCACCCTTCTCGGCCTCCCTTGTTTCTAGCGCTGAGCTGGACTGGGTGGGAAGAAGAAAAAAAAAGAGAAAACTGAGCTGGGCGGGCATCCGTCTCCCCTTTTACAGGCTTGCAGGCGTTGATTATGACGGCTACCGCAGGTGCTCCAATGGAAATCCTGCTACCCTTCATTACCCTGTCCTCCCATAATCCAGGCAGATAACGAAAAGTGCCACCAGCTGCAAGTCTCGTTGGTGATGTGCTTCTTCCGCTGCTCGGGGCCATCGCTTGCTCTTCTATTCCTAATTTAACGAGGTCGAATAAGACTACAGGCAAACTGCTTGAGAGCGACGGCAAAATGAAAACGGATAATGGAAAAAAAAGAACGGCAGGCAAGAAAGACGGAAAAGAAAAATAATAAAAAATGACCCCTTAAGGAGCTCAATGCCATGCTGCGCTCGTGGTTTTCCTCCCCATCCCTCCCTTCATTCGCATCCTAGGTGGGGCTTCACACTACCTCCTCTTCAGCCTGCCGGCTAAGGTGTCTTGCCCCTGCCTTTCTATTCGCCCAGGCAGCTTGCGTGGCTTGGCTTGGCTAGATCACACATCACTGCTTTCTTCTCGGCTTCGGCTCTTCCTCTTTCCACCCATCACTCACAATGCAAGCAGAGTGGCCGGGCCAAGCTTGGCCTGTAGCTTACTTCGTTGTCTTGCTTTGTAATAAGGTATTGATTGTTTGAAAGCCTTTGGTGTGCTTCTGTGTGCTACGCTATTGTTTACGGTGTACGCTCCCTCCAATACCAGACCAGGGCTTAAATATCAACCGTACCCTCGAGCTCTTGCTTGCTTGCTTGCCCTTGTTCTACGCCCCTTCTCCATCCTGTGCTATATTACCCATCGACCTTATAAATATATAGCCCTGAGGCCTTCCCCTCCAAGTCTGGACTTGAATTATTTTGTTTAGTTACCTCCTGGCTTTATTCTTTTTTTTTCTTCCTTTTCCTCGCATCGTCATACCAACAAACTACTACTTCGTCTTCACAACCGCTTTTCATCTATCCATTCCATCATGGTTTCTCTTCGTGCCATTGTCACTTGTGCCATGGCCCTCGGTGCCACTGCCGCGCCTCTCAACATCGCCCGAGACGAACCAACCACCTGGTCCATCCAAGTCTTCCCTGATAGCCCTGTCGAGGTGTTCCACGGCAAAATAACTGAAGTCTGGAAGGAGGTCTTGGCCGAGAACCCCAACTTCGAGCAGGACTTCCCTAACTTCAAGAAACAGCTCATCGCCATGGGCTATCTGACGGCGGGCGAGCTTAAGAAGCGCTCAGTCCAGACTGTCCCTTCCTCACAGGAACACGTCGAAGACTGGTCCATTCAAGTCTTCAAGGGCGGTGAAATTGAGAAGTTCCAGGGCAACATTGTCGACGTCTACACACAGGTGCTTGAGATGAACCCTAAATTTGAAGAGGACTTCCCCGCCTACAAGAAGTTGCTGGTCACCATGGGCTGGATCACAGAGCAGCAGGCCGAGACGGCCAAAACCGCCGCTGGTCTCTAAGATGGGTAGCTAGACTATCCGTTGTCTGATGGTTGTGGGCGCACTTTCGAGTCTTGCTCCATATCCAAATGAACTTGTTGAGGTAGACGGGTGCTGTACATAGTTTTTTTCTTCTCCTTTTCTTCTACTTGTTTTTCGTCAGTGTCTATTTCTTTGCCGGCAGCGAAGCTAGGTTTGCTTAGCTTTGTTTTACCAGTGTGTATGACTGTAGGAAGGTGCCGGAGGTGTGTCTTCACACATCCACCAACCAAGGTCTTCTGTTGACCATGCTGTTTATGTATATAATACATCGAGTACATATGAATCTTCTTGCTCATAGCTTTGGCCATGGGACCACGTACTGACTGTGCTGTATATTAACCCTATCTTAGAATAAGCCAAGTACCCGTAGAATGAATACATACATATGCTGCAAAACAAGCTTAAATCTTCGACTTGGCATTAGGCACAACAATCCACAAGCCCTGTGCTTCTGCAAACACTGACTCATGGTTCTTGACCGTGATTTTAAAGAGTAGCTTTCTGGTCTCGATGCGGTCTAGCTCAGCCACTACAGCAACGATATTTGGCGTCAAGATCGGTTTTTTTAGCTGCACGGATATGCTTGCCGTAAAAACCCGCGTATCAGATAAGTCTGGCACATTGTCGGGTAGCTTGTGCTTTATCTTAGCGCTCATCAACTCGTCATAGTTGGTGTAGATTGTGCTGCCCATAGCCTCGTCGATAATGCATGAAATAAAGCCTCCATGGGTTGTGCCGTTGAAGCCATTGACGCCCGGTTGTAGGTCGTACAGTATAGTGACTACGGGATTGAGCATAGTCAAGCCCGATGAGGATGCTGGCTTGGAGGTCTCGGGATGTGGGCCGAAGGGATCCTGGAAGAAGCCAAGCTGGTACGGAACAGTCGATGATGTTCGCAGGGTCTTGGAAAAGAGCTGGTCTTGCGTTGAGTTTACCGCTATAGAGCTAGCCTTGGGCTCATGTGGAATGAAGTGTATTACACCGGGTCGAGAAATTAGTGCAGCGCACCATGGTGTTTTACTGAAGTGGGCGATGGCATCCTGCACTTTACTGTCCATTGTTGTTGATAGGGGCTGTAGCAAAGTATACGATGGGAAGGAAAGTCTTGGATAAAGACTGAATGAAGATGTTTCAAGAGAAATGGACATATCGGGGAATCAGACGAAAGCCTCGGAAGCTAGTTCACCAATGCCGAGGCTAGAGTTTGCACGGGTGTAAGTTCCCTCCCCAAGGCCTATAGGGTTAGGGTATACGATGTTTTTCGAAGGCATGCTATTACCTAATTGGCGGGCTGTGGTGAGAAAATACTTCCGGACCAGTGGGAGCTGGAATTTCGCGATCACTGGACATTAGTGCAGGCATATCAACTTACGACTCACTAGGACTCCAACACCGCCACCTGTGAGACATCCATTATAACGCGGACCAGTCTTGGTCCTAATGACAAATGCAATATATTGCAAGTCTTACAGTTAAGCATATACACTCAGCTAGAGATTTTGTAGCTACTAATCAGCAGTGACTAGACTTCGGATGATTTGCATTGGCTTTGATGTTAGATGGGATCAAACTGGCTCAATTGTTTGCGTTGGCGGTGGTAGTCTTTGTAGTTCGTGGATGGATAGGGTCTGACACTACTCGTCCTCTTTCTCCCAATGGTTGCTGTCCTCCACCACCACTTCTTCGCCCTTCTAATCTTAGTTTACGCTCTTGTCCAGCCATCCGATGCCTTGATTATGCAGTTAGACGCTTTGGCTCAATTGCGGAGCGCCTCTCCCCGCAGGTACATGTTTGTATGAGATATCCGAAGGAGTCTTTCCTGGCTCACAAGTCGGCACTGTAAGCCCCCGATAGTCTGGTGAAGGAGCAAGCCGCGGAAGCATAATGTGCCCAAGTCTCAAGTTATGGCTTGTCTCAGGCGCAACAGTGCTGAGGAATGAGGAATGGCTGCGGTGGTGCCAAGCCTAGAGGCATCTTAGTAGAGCATTCTTGTTGACGCTGTGAAGATGCTGCTTTCATATTACTGTATCAAAAGGGGCTTCCAATCTCATTTTTACAGGCTGGTATAACATGAACATTCGGCTTATTGAGAGGCTACATGGCTTTGTAATCTTCGCTTGTCAGTTTTGACTCAGTTCTCATTGCCCTGCCTCCTTTTCGTGTTTCTAGTCTCTTGCCAGAAGGCTGGGCTGATGTGACCAAGTTGCCAGTTGAAATCGCCGAACTCATACCGCGTTGATATTCGTGGCTTATGTATTATCATACGGGACTAGAAAAAGGGGGTGTTTAGAATACCTTTATGCTGGACAGCCGTTTTCAAGTCTAGTTGAGCAATTGTCATCGGTGGATAGCCAGCCATCATATCTTCAGGCAGCCCTGGAATTGGGCGAGTGTTGGACAGCTTGAAGATATAAGTACTAAGTAAACTTGCTGGCTACTGAAAAGTAGCTGGGGCTTCAAGAACCACGGAGCTGGCCCGACATATACTGGACTGGCTGTTAAGTAGCTCCAACGAGTTTCTCGTCAACTACGTAGGTCTCTACCTGATAAACTACCGCCTTTATAGTGCTGGCTGTATTTCAAAATGCAAGCTTTTCACTGATTAGAGAGCTGAAGCTGCAGAAGCCAAAATAAAGTTTGTTTTATGGCAGACTTTAAGATTTACTTGTCATCTATACTATGTAGTATGTAGTCTTTAAACAGCCATGAAAGAACTCGGACTTTGGACGCCAAATATGGCTGGACATACTAAAAGACCCATAGAGACCACGTGCGGAATTTTGATATCTGCCCGTTCGCCAGCAGCTCAAATACAACTGATGTCAACATGAGTATGTTGTTAGCCCTGAGATAATTCACCAGCTAGCTGTAATTTACGCCTCTCTAATACCACCTGATTAGAGATCCAAGATGGCTGGTGCTGAGGTCTGTTCCAGGGCCGGAGCTTATAGTGGGCCGGCGAGAGGGTCTGCAGTGAGTGCATATGACAGGTAGGCTGACTTTATGGCTGGTTTTAGTCTTGTTTTAGTCTGGCAGTCTGAGTAGCGGGGAAAGTACATGGCCTGCATGAAGCTAGCCTACAAAAGCAACTTTTGTGTATCGTCATGGTCACATGAGACGTTGGGTAATACGACCCATGAATAGATGGTCATGTTCTTCATGTAGCTCACATGCTCGTAAGCATAAGACTATCATCTAATGTTGAAATTTCCCTGCAGTGATTCGTGCTGATGGCACGTGCCATCCAACGCGCGGTCAGTACCATTGAGGTGATTTGAACAACTTTTTTGTTCCTTTTTATCTTCATGGTATGATGAGACGAAAGATGGGATGGTATCAGGTTGCGAGACCGGAAGACAATGATAAGAAGAATGGGAGGCTGATCAAAGTCAAGACGGGATCGACGTACGTCAGAATGGGATATCGCAGAGAGACAGAAACTTGACTGTCTGATGTCACGACTTGAGCGCTTTACGAGAGCACAATGCAAATAGTAGTGTGGTCTTGAGCCTATATAACTAGGAATCATGAACTTGATCGTCCAACGGAGAGTGGGCTGCTGTATATAGAGATGTGGTTTCGTTTTTTGTCTGGCGGTATGAAACCGGTTAGAGAACTATAAGACTATAAGCTGGGATTATTTGCTGAATAGGGTGCATCTTAGAGGAAGCATGCTAGTCTACATTAATGGGGCCATAATTCAAGACCCAACTTCTTCTCGCCTCAGGGACATGACATGCATCAAGTGAAGAGAAACGCCATGTCACGGTCCTAATCATCACAGCAGACACTGATTTTCTGCCGCCAACGAGCACAAATCTGTGGGTTAGTGATGTTCATGCACAGGAGTATGCTACCCATGCTGTATCTATCCTCGCAAAGCCATCATTGGCGCTGGAGAACACTTCAATGGTGGGTGCAGCGTGGCAGAGTACACTCCAGGCAACAGTACTTGCATTCTGCCATTCTGTCTGGAGAGAGCATTACTGTCTTGAAGGCAAGTGCCATCTCTGGTGGCCCTATATCGCACCTGTTGGTCGGCTTTTGCGAGCTTTGGGGTCATCTATGCAGCCATTTATTGACTTGGTTAATAGGCTGAATTATGAAGTAGATATAGGCTAATAAACCTTGACCATATTGCCTGTTTTCTCACAGTAATTAGTTCCCGGAATACGACATGGCGACCAAGTACTGCTTAGCAAAAGTGCTGAGAGGTCGTGATGTCATAAATGATTGAGGTATGCCCAAAGAGGCGTCTCTCGCCTTTCTGCTCCTGCTTAGCTGCTCGGTATTTCTATATACTATACATCTGGCAAGTGCTAATGAGACATCTCCTTCATCCCTTTAGTTAAGTCCATATTAAGCGCATGAGACTGTATGTTGTTCATGATACCATTATACCACATATCAGCGTTATACGCCATGTATAGTATACGCTGGAAACCATTGTCGGAAGGTAAATAATAAGTTAGCCTCTGTGATGTCTTTGCAACGATGCAGCCTCAAATCTAGCAAGAAGCGGAAGTACCAAACGGTAATAAAGTAAACCTGGAACCTGCCCCAGTGGGCCTTGCTCGCTCTTAGCCGGAGACATATAATGAGGGGGCTCGTCTCATATTCTTGACCGGGAGGAAACAATCTTGTTTTCTGTTCTCGCCATCTTCATTCCTATAGCTTGATTGGCTCTAGTCTCGCTTAGAGGCTTCAAGTGGTCCTGTTCTAATGTGCTTAGTGTTTGTGGTGCTCCCTTTGCACTGGCAGCATGTGCTTCGATACTAGTGTTTGCCTTGCCGTGTTCACATATTCAAGAAAAATCTGAGCTGGATGGATGGAACAACATTGTAGGTGTTTTGTTCTGTTACAGATTCAGACTGGAAGGAATTGGTGCATGCATTGTGGCCCCTGTAACTTTTACCCCATCCCCATCCCCTCGTTACGGATTAAGGCAATACCATTACAAAAGAAGACTATTCTCCCCAAGCAAAAATACAAGGATGGGTCCGTACTTGGTAGGTATAGGAATAAGACAGAGGGCGCCAAGATGGCATATATCTGGCTATGTGATGTGATATCAAGGTTTGATCGAGTGTGGTGGTGTGTGAAGCTTGAGGCCTACGATGAGGAGCTTTTGGTTTTAGTAGACGAAGCCCTGTGAGAGGAGAGCGAATGCGCTATTAGAGCTGTTGTGGGATGGACGGGCTTCTGCTGCTGTGTCTTGGGGTGTAGCCCCGTAATCACTAGCCCTATTCCCCAGGCCTTCTCCACGCCACTCCTTGTCCACTACGCTCATAACACGATAGGCCCTGGCTCCTTGCCAGCAAGATGAAACCCGGTATTGGTGTTATATTCAACAAGTTAACCACATAAGAAGCCTGCGGCACGACAGAGAACAAAGGGACGGGCACACACTCCCTGTTAAAAACGGGCTAAAGAGCTAGGCCTGGTAATTCAGGAAGTCTAAGAGATGGTCTGAGCGCTGTTTCGAACGGAGGCTTCGGTGAGCTTGGGATGAAAATGGGCTTATGCCCAGCTGCTGAGTATTAGACGCAACTGAATGGCAACAACAAGCAGGCACGCTGTACAACTGCCTGCTTGTGCTGTTGGCCCCTTGTATATGTTATTGTCAAAACACCGTTGGTATGAGGAGTATAAAGATGCGGCAGCCGCTCCCTTTGTCGTTACCGTCCTCCCTTCCGTCCTCTCTCTCTATCATCACCACTCTTGTCTTGTCTCTCTTTTGGCTCCTGGCTTGAACCATCAATATCTTTCTTTCCCTTTAGCATCGGAGTTGCTTATTGTTTCCTTCTTTATTTCTTTGTTTTCATTTGATTTGACTTGACAATTTATCCCTCGCGACCCAACTAATTTGTTTGGCTTCATTCCTTATACATCACACACCTCTGATATCACCATCACCATGAAGTACCACATTATCTCTCTTCTGGTTAACGGCGCCGGCGCCGCAAACCTTCTTGCTGCTCACTCCAGTGGGTCTGTGTTCTCTCTGAGTTTTGACCAGAACACTTTGACACAGACTGGAGTTGTTTCTGGTGACCAAGCTGGTCCCAGCTGGATTACTCTGTCTAGCAACAACGGTGGAAAAAAGGCCTACGTTGCCGACTCATCTGGTGAAAACGCCGTGTCAGCCACCTACGATGTTGATACTAATGGTCAGCTGAAAAATGCTGTCCTTGGAAAGTCACCCACAGGTGTCGTACATTCAGCGCTCTATGGCAACGGATTCTTTGCCGGCGCTAGATAGTATGTTTGGTCCTGGCGCTGTCCCATTCCTTTTAGCCTCTGCCATAGCTAACCCTTTTTTTTCTCCACTACAGCGATGGCGGCAGTGTCTTCACTCAGCGGCTTCCTCTAGATGACGACAGTCCTGTGCTGGATTCTTTTGTCTACACCATGTCGTCTCCCGGGCCCAACGCGGACCGCCAGCAGAGCCCTCACCCCCATGCCACCTTTGTCGACCCAACCGGCCAATTCTTACTTGTTCCCGATCTGGGTGCTGACCTGATCCGCATTTTCCGCATTGAAACTTCTGGCAAGCTCACTGAGTGCCCTGCTGCGGCCACACAGGGGGGCGAGGGTCCTCGTCATGGTGCCTTCTGGAAGTCCACCTCTAGCGAGGCCACGGGTCTGTACATAGTCAATGAGCTAAGCAATAGCATTACCCACTGGAGCGTCAACTACGGCCAGTGTTTGGAGTTGACTAGCGTTCAGACCCTGAGTTCGTACACGGCTGAGAAGCCGGGCAAGGCTGGCACCAAGGCTGCCGCGATCCAGGTCAAGGATAACTTTGTCTATGTTTCCAACAGAGGTGACGAGTCTTTCGGGGCTCAGCAAGATTCGATTGCTAGCTACTCTATTGACCCTGCCACTGGAGAGATGGAGTTCATGGAGCTGACCAGCGCTCATGGCTACATGCCTCGCACTTTCGACATTCACCCCGATGGTCACTTGGTGGCCATTGCTGGACAAACATCGTCTAATGTCGCGATTGTCGAGAGAGATACAGCCACTGGAAAGCTAGGAAAGCTTTTGACTAACCTGGCGCTTGGTGCCGTAGGCGACGTCAATAAGGGTGATGGCCTAAACGCCGTGGTGTGGGTGTAAACGGGTGTGAAAAGAGGTGGAAGTTAAGGTGATTGTCCGGCTTTGGTAGAAGAGCCTGTACATATTCTTTTGGTACATATTTTTTGCTGACTCCAATACAAGAGCGAAGCGCGGTTTTTTCTTTTTCTTGATTTTATTTGTTTTCCCCCTTTAAGTCATATCGTGGTGTTTAAACCAAGCATAGTCGTGGTTGATTATGTCAACTCCCCACCCCCCTCCTTTTTGACAGCTTAGTGTTCGCCAAACGGATAGTTGAACTTGAGGAGGCCGTTGAGTCCGCCAACCCAGCCATCATCATCTCCTGCGGCACCACCCCTGTCTGATCTGCCGGCAAAGGATCCCCGAAGAACACAAGGCACTCCGCCGGACCAGGAGCCTGTTTCCTCGGAGAACCTGAGCCTTTCGCCAGCCACATGAATCTCCATACCACTGGAGATCCCCGTCAGTCGCTTGCCGTCGATGCTGACTTCCAGGTTGCGGCCGCGGTTCTTTTTACTAAGCTTGAGCGTGACTTTGGCGTTGAGGGGCAGAACCAGAGGGCGAAAGGAGAGACTCCGTGGGCAGATGGGCGTCATGAGAAGGCACTTTACCCATGGGTGGACAATAGCGCCGCCAGCACTGAGACTGTATGCGGTAGATCCCGTAGGTGTACTCAGCAACATTCCATCAGCTACTACTTCTGTGAGGAACTGGTCGTTGATGTATATGTCCATGATAGCCAGGTGTGGGTGCTCGCCGCGGTGTATGAGAAGCTCATTCATGGCATGGAATGCAAAAGGCTCGGTGCTACTGTGCGCAGCCTTGAGGGTTTCAAGGTCTTCTTCAAGCATAAGATCTGTGTTGATGTTTTTGCCTTGTTCATTATACACTTCAACTTTGATCCTGTGGCGCAGCAACATGCGGGAGCCGCGATGTGAGCCCATGCTTTTGCCGCGGATTCCCGGCCACGCAATATTCTTAAACTCCTGGTAAAGAGGAAACGCTTTGCGGTTGATGCTGGCAGCTTGTGTGTGTGGTCCTTGCAGGTCCTCGGCCGGCACGCCACTACCACTCATGTATACCTCTCGCCACGCGCGTTTGTAGTCGTCAAACTTCCACTCACCAAGGAAGCCAAGTGTTCCCATACTGAAGGAGAGCATTGGCGGCACTTGGCTATGCATGCCAAAAAGGCGGGCTGCTCGCAATATTGTACCATCACCGCCGAGGGTCGCGACTATGTCTACTTTCGCAGGTAGCCGGCTTGTGGGTCCGGTAAATACAGGACACGGCAGTCTTTCGTGCATCACCTGGGCTACTGGGCGCTCCAGCAGAATATTAAGACCAGGATAGTTGGACCAGATGTACTTAATGAACTCGCACATGTCGTCCATAACATGGGGGGTCAGTAGTTTGGGCACCAGAAGCACATTCTGCGGAGGCTTAGGCCAACTCAGGGTCATAAACGACTCGCTATCGTCTGTGCCATACGTATTGCGTGGATAGCGAGGGATGATGCGGCCGGGAAGCTTTTCGATGTCACACAGGTCCTGGCAGGCACTAGTAGCAGAGAAGCATCGTGATTGGCTAGACTGGCAGTATTGTGGCTTACAGGTATTTATTGTGTATTTACGCCAGCAGGCTCTATTGCTTGAGCTAATAATGCGTCTGTTGATGATGGAAGCTTCTACTAATGATGGCCTCATGGTATTGTGAGCCAAGTGTAAATGTAGCTAGCTGTTGGTAGTGTAAATGTAGCTGTTGGCGGAGTCAATCTAGGTGGTAGGGCCTGTTCAATGCTGTAAATACCGTGCAGAGGGAGGCTAAGGAAATGCTAGCTCAGAGCAGAATTTTTTGTTTCAGTGGTGCTTGGTGCTTGCCAAACCTTCCAAGTTTAGTGAACGTATGACACGATGAGATCATGAGGAAGATTCGAAAGAAGACAAGGGTTCTATTTCGGGTACTATCGATAAGAATGAGAATTCGAATGCTGTAGTTGACCCTAATGTCATCAAGGGTTATATCAAAAGCTTACTCTGTCTCACCAACAGATGGGTGGCGTGTGCTTGCTCACCTTAGTGATGATTAACCGACGAAACTATATCTCGGTCGCAATGAAACTGAAACTGGATATCACGTTTTCCCTGTATTATTGGACGATAGTATATTCTTTGAGAAGCTTGACTACTTATTTGGCACCTCAGTCTAAGAAGTACTACCGTGGAACCGTGGAAAGGTCACGAGCTATTGTTTACATGTCGGCTGGCTTTAGCTTGGGCCTTGTGTTTTCTCCGCCCCATCCGGCAGTTGATATGATAAGCAGCAAGCTGGGGGGGGGGGGGGGGGGAAAAGTTAAAAGCCACCTCCCCCTTTTTTTTTTCC
>JAXASZ010000976.1:0-49101 GCA_038407095.1 Ceratocystis destructans
GGTGGGGGGGGGGGGGGGGGGGGAGAAAAGAAGCAGGTAGGATGATGGAGGCGAGGAAGCGGGCGGATGGTTTTAAATCACATGCTTCCAGCCTTTTGCCTTGGGCTGATACTAGTATGTAACTACAGTAAACTATGTGCTCGGAAAACGAGCTTGAAACAGGGCGTTGGAGCGGTTACGAGAGAGCTCGGGAGACTAAATAGCGAAGGAAAAAGGAAAACAGCAAACAGGACAGGCCGGGTTGAGATGAGGCTAGTTTAAGTGTGTCCACAAGGAGGAAGGACGAACACCCAGCGTTGGATTGTTCTACAGTAGGCCATGAAGAAGCCTTGGCATCTGAAGCCAAGATGGGATGTGCCGTAGATACAGAACAGCCAAGAAAAAACGGGAAACCAATGGCCAAACATTCTTGGCGTGGGTCAAGAGTGTCATGGAAAAGGGCCGCGAGAAGAGACCTTCCCTCCCTTTTCTTCTTGTTCTATTTTTCTCTCCGTTTTGGAGCACGGAAAGTGGCTTCAATGCACAGAATGATGTCAAACAGACACTGCCTTGGGGGGCTTGCGTGGTGGACATGAAACGTACAAAAACAGGGCCTTGTCATGTCTGCCTGCATGATATAGTCAGTAGGTCATGTCTATATCCTTCACGCATGGAGAAAGCAAAGAACGTGGGGACGTCGGCGATATGAGCAAATTCCCACGCATGTCGCTCGCTGGATAAGAAGGGGGGAAAGGATCGACGCGCGGAACCGAGTCTCCAGGAGAAAAGAGGCTTCACAGGAGACAACAGAGACAAATGCGAGAGAACAAGAAAAGGCGCCGAAGCACTAGCATTTGAGAAAACTCGAGCGGCTAGCTGGGACGGCCAACTCTAAATAAAATTTCAGGAGCATCTGCGAGGAGTTGCGCCAGGGTTGACTAGTGTCTAGTGTCAAGAGAAGCAACTAGGAGTATGCAGGGTCCTTGACGAGAACTTCATGTTGCTTGTGCTTATGTAGGGCAACAGGGGGGGCTGTAAGAAGGAAGAGCGAGACTATGGAGCTGACATTGGACGGACAAATGAAGTCCGTCTGAAGTTAGGATTTCGGAGCCAGCCCAGAGAGGAAGCTCGCTCACGGTTGTGTATCTCATGTTCCTTGGGCCTGGGCCAGAACGGAGATGGTCAGGGCCAGGAGAGCAGGGTACGAGCCATCCCATTCACTCTGCCTGCCTCAATCGTCTGTCTCGCTGATGCACTTCACGCTGCTAGGTCAGTGACACTGGCTCTCTTCGCTTGTGGCGAGCCAAAGAGTATAAGAAGACATCGTGATCCGGATGTATTCTGTTTTCTTGTCCTCCCTTTCTCCTCCAGTCCTCTGATCACTCATTCTTCCCACCCTCAACATTCTTTTCGTTCTTTCTCTTTCCTACGGTTACTGTGTAACTCGTTTGTCTTTCTTTTCCTCACACTTTTGACCAAGTCTTTCTTTGTTCTTTTCTGGATTTATCCCACACTCTTTGTCTGTTTTGATAACGGCTTCCTTAAACATCACAATCTCTTGCCCGACATGGTTTCTCCTACCCTTTTTGTGCTGGCCGCTGCCGCCTCCATTGCCTCTGCCACGCCCGTCCTGGTTGAACGTGCTGCCTGCACATTCACCACTGCTGCTGCTGCCATCAGTGGTGCTTCCAAGTGCTCGACCGTGACGCTGAACAATATTGCTGTGCCTGCTGGCACCACTCTGGACCTTACTAAGCTGGCTGCTAACACCAAGGTAAGAAGAAAGAAGAGGCTCTGTTTCCCTTTGCTTGTTTGCTTTTCTGTTCATGTGCCACCTATTTTTGGGTGGTACTGTTTGTGTTGTCGTTAAGACAAGCACTTGCCAAGAGATTGCCCAGAAGCTTGGCTCTTGGTTTGCGAGAGCCAAGACTTTTATGATCGCCAAGACAAAAATACTTGTTTCTGTGCGCCAGAAATCCCCGTTGCTCATTGGCCGCATATCTTATCTGGAGTTCGTTACAGCTAACAATTTTTCTTCTCCCAACAGGTCATCTTTGCCGGAACTACTACCTTTGGCTACAAGGAGTGGGAGGGCCCTCTTATCTCTATTGCTGGTACTGGCATCGAGGTCTCTAGCGCTTCTGGTGCTAAGATCGACTGCCAGGGCCAGCGCTGGTGGGACACCAAGGGCTCTAACGGTGGCAAGACCAAGCCCAAGTTCTTCGCCGCCCACAAGATGATCAACTCCAAGATCACTGGTCTCAAGGTCATCAACACCCCTGTCCAGGCCTTCAGCATCAACGGCGCCAAGAACCTGGGTCTCTACGACATCAACATCGACAACTCTGCTGGAGACTCTGGTGGTGGCCACAACACCGATGCCTTCGATGTCGGCTCGTCCAGCGGTGTCTACATCTCTGGCGCCTACATCCGGAACCAAGATGACTGCCTGGCTGTCAACTCTGGCACCAACATCACCTTCACCAACGGCTACTGCTCCGGCGGCCACGGTCTTTCCATTGGCTCTGTCGGCGGCCGCAGCAACAATGTTGTATCCGGTGTCACCATCACCAACAGCCAGATTCATGACTCTGACAACGGCGTCCGCATCAAGACTGTGTATGGCGCTACAGGCTCGGTTAGCGGCGTCACCTACTCTGGCATCACCCTGAGCAACATTGCCAAGTACGGTATTGTCATTGAGCAGGACTACCAGAACGGATCGCCCACCGGAACCCCCACTGCTGGCGTTCCCATTACTGATGTCACCATCAAGAATGTCAAGGGCACCGTTGCTTCCTCCGGCACCGACATCTACATTCTCTGTGCCTCGTGCTCCAAGTGGACCTGGTCTGGTGTCAGCGTTACCGGCGGAAAGACCTCAACCAAGTGCAAGGGCATTCCCACTGGTGCTAGCTGCTAAGTAGCTAGCATACAGCCGTCAAGAGCATGACATGCGCTTTGAAAAGCCCGTATGTATTTTCTTCTATTTTTTGTACTGCTAGCCGGGACACTTTATCTTTTTTATTCTTTTTCTTTCTTCTTTTTCATCTTCTTATTTGTTCTTATTTGTTCTTGTTCATATTTGTATCTTTTTTTTTCTTTTCATATTTAATCATACTTCAAGATATCTCACTGTGAAGCTGCTTGGCTTGGCCATCATAGAACCGTCCAGTTTTGATTGTGCTCCCAATTCATGTGATGCGTTGTGGCTTGAATAACTTGTGATGTACAGCAGACATAGTTGCAAGCATGGACTGTGAAACCAGAACGGCCCCTGATGTATCTATAGCCCAATAGCAACCCGTTGCGCCCAAGTGCAGCGTATGTATGTACCTGCACGGAGTGTTGAAGAAGCATACCACTGCGCTGGATAATACTGAACTAGGATCAACCCTGTTAGCCGTCCTGAGCATATATATATATGTATCAACGCCTACAGGAGCCACCAAGGTACAGGACGCATATGCTTGCGTGCATGTGTCTTTGAAATCCTTCTTGCCTGAGAGCGCGTGGAAAGCTAGTCTAACGCGAGGGACAAACCCCAACGAAGTATGGCAATCTTATGCTTCACGAATTACTATTGCAACACGCATGCTTTCCCCTTCAGATGACAAAGCAAAAGACTAGGCTGTATGTGCATCCAAGGGGCCATTGCCTGCCCTTGCATCTCTATAGTGGCTTCTGTCTTGTAAGTTGTGAGCCAGAGACCCAAGGCGACTGAAGTCACCAGTCAGTCTGAGGATAAGAGAGCTCAGGCTATATGGGCTTGCTTCCGGAACATAGCCCTAAATGTGAAGGTAAACTCCTTGAGTGTTGAGGTGGTGGTGCGGCGACGAGAAGGGGGCAGTCGCAAAAGATGCCATGACAAGAGGTCGATCGGTGGTGGAGCTATCCGTCAAGGTGGGAAGGCATAGACACAAGGCTCTACAGCTGATTGTTAGAGCTAAAGAAGGGGCCACCGAGAAGATTATAAGCGCCTATTGATGCCAAAGCTGTCGTCTCATCGTCCTTGAGAAAAACTTGAAATAATTGGAGGCGCCAGGCCTCCAATTATGTCCCTCCTCCCCACACCACCCCCCAAGGGCTGTATAAAAGAGACTTGGTTGTCCATTTGCTTGTTGTCTGTTATTTTCTACAACTACGTACTGGCCCTTCTACAGCAATACGACGGTATATTCCGGATGGGAGCATCTTGGATGATGCCTTCTTACAATATCACTTCCAGGTAACCATCAGTTACGGGTCAGTGTCGACTCCGGGAATCTTTTGCAACCTGTAAGATCTGGCTTTACGACCAAGATGCTTTTCCATCAGGCGCCGTCCAAGTGCTCCCCTCTGTTTTGAGGTTTTAGGATTAGTTTCCTAGTGCTCTCTATGCTGGATTTATGTAACATCTACGGGAATCACCAAGATCGAACGGCGCCAGATTAGACGCCGGACCGGACTGGCCCTTTTCAAGACACCTGGACTCTGCTGCGCTTTGTTTGCTTGACACTTCTTCAGTACTCGAACCCAAATATATTTGGTGCCTCTTGAAGTTAGGCTATCCGTAGACGTTAAATAAATTCAAGTCAAGTCAAGAAGTTAGGCTAATCTAGCGTCTACTGATTTGACTGGAGTTGAACTTGGACTTGAATATATTTAACGTCTACAGGAACCACAGAGATTAAGTGACGCTTGACTTGAGTCGACTGATTTTGATTTGAATATGTTTTACGTCTACTAGAATCACTAAGATCAAGCGACGCACCGAAGATTCCCGCACACTTCATGACCAATGACTTCATTGAGTCGACTGATTTGATTTGGATATATTTAACGTCAAGATATCTTACCTTGCTCTTTCCAGCGCACCGTGTTGAAATATAAGCCCCACTATCGGTAACGAAACCCGGCGACCTACAATACCCCGCGTAATTGGTGTAGTGGTAACATTAATCGTTGCCATCAACGCAATGATTTCGATTAGCCCTGGGTTCGATTCCCAGATTACGCAACGCCGTTGAAAGCCTTCTTTTTTGCTCATTTTTGTACTTGTTAGCGGAGAAAACACTCACTCGCTTTCCAACGCGACTCCAAGCTTATATGTGCTACCCATCTTACTCGTGGTCATCTTAGTTGGAGGCAAGACATTCGACATGCGAATCACTGTTAGAATACACCAAGGGGCACGTCTGACCAGAGACCACGCATGAAACATGTCTTTCAAGGTCAATTCTGAGGCTTTTTGCAAAAAGAAAAAATGCAATCGCTTCAAAGGCTCATTGCAAAGTAAAGTACAGTTACTTGGTGTCTTGCGTGCCTCTTGACTGCTTCCCGACTACGGCCTTGTCTGTATTGAATGCATATTGGCCGGAAGGTAGGTACTATGTGTAAATACTACCAACAGCCACTATTCATCTCCAACTCCCTGCGTGGTATTGTGGCCAAGTTCCATTCTCCCGCTGGATCACAGCCAGGCCGACAGCTGGCTCCATATCGACGATGTCCGCTGACTTATGCGCTACGACACGCACTCATAGCGGACTAGAATCGCGAAATAACACTGGTTTGCTTCATTTTCCATAGTTTCTACTACTATCAAAATGTTACTTGTCACATTGAAAACCACGACTTGGGTTTCCGCACGTTGTGCAGTGCTTACCGTGCAGTTATTATTAGAGTATGCATTGCTGGAAGGCTTGGGGTAAAATCCTCTTTCAACATGCCGCTATCTCTTCGTTATCTTGGGTGTCTATCTCTACGCAGGTAGCTAGCTATAATGTGTCCTAGATTGAGATCATGTCATAATGCGGACCCAAGTTCCACCAATCATACACGAGCTGTCAAGACTATTTTGATCTTGCGCTGGGCTTAGGTACGATAGATCATCCAAGTTTCAAGAAGGCCTTGTGAAACAGTAATTTGGTGTCTTTCAGAGGCTAGTCGCTTGCCCACTAACCCTATCAACGAGCCATGATAGCCCTCTATACTAAACTCCGTCCCAGGTTTAGACTAGTCGGAATTTCGGGGAAACGACGCGAGGGCCAGCGTGAGTCAAAAACAGACCCACGGCAAGATCTATGCCCAAAGCCAGATTAATTTTCTCGTAATAATCGACAGCTGATGAGGCCTCACCACTTATGAAAGATAAACTCAATTTTTAAGGCAGTCTTTGACACAGCCGGCTAGGTGCTGTCTGGTCCGGCTGAGGCGGCGGCCCTGAGCCTAAAATGCCATGGCACGTGAACGTGCACGTGACTGACAAAATACAAGGGGGGCGAAAAGCGGAGAGCAACAAAGCTGGCTCAAAGAAGAAGAAGCTAAGCTGGTGGCTTTGTTGAATTGACAATAGAGATTGGAAAACAAGACCGTAGAAGTCCCGATTGAAAAGCTGGCGAAGGATCGGAGATCACTGGTGCGGACTTTTATTATTATTGCAATAGGCAGAGGCCATGGACTTGGCCTGGAGAAAGGATGACTGCCGACCCAGTTCTCTTGGGCTTTCTTTTTTCCTATGTGCGCTCTATATCCGGCCGGCTAATGCAGTGAGGACGAGAGCTTGCCGCAGCGACAGGGCCTTTGCCTGTCCCTGTGGTACAGTGTTTTCCATTAGCACAAGCCTGTTATATGCTGCATAGAGGTAGCGACTTGCTCGTTGTCGCCAAGGAGCACCTAGACAAGGCCTGGGGATAGGGGACTAACTGGCTGGCATGAGTGGCATGATGGGGTGATGATTTCACAGCAAGAGCGCTTGAACGCTATGCTGGCCCACAGAGGGAACGGGGAAACGGGGAAGCGTGGATCGATGGATGCTTGCTCTTATTTTGCTTAGTCTTGATCGTTGAGGTCAGGCCGCCAGCGCGTCCAAGCCAAGGCTGGGAGCCTGCCGTGCATGATCATGGCAGCTGGTCGCAGCTGCAGCTTAAAGGCCTCACGCCTATAGGGCTTGGCTGGACCTGCAGAAATTGTAAGCAGGGCCGCCCTGTATCGGCCGGTCGTTGCTACAAGGTTTAGCAGCAAGAAGTTGTTCATCACACACACCCCCTTAGTGTAAGCACACCCATCGACGATGGATGAGGTGGGTGGATAGGATTGGAGAGGATAGTGAGGAATACTGAATGGATTGAGCTGGTTGGGCGGGCTGTCGGACCCGTTGCCAAATCTGGATTCATTTTTGCAGTTTTGTCGGCTTGCTCGATTCGGTGCTTGCTTGCCTGCATCTCTGGCTCTGGCCTGACTTTCTCGCCTAGGCGCCGTGCAGGTCACCCTCACTCTGTATTTGATGGATGGAACCGGTTATGCTTGGGATATTGGAGGGGAGGGAGCTAATCGTACTGTGCTGTGGCATAATACATAAGAGGCTTGTGGCAACATGCACAGAGAGACAAGTACATAATGGTAGCACTCGGGTGATTGTTATCGTTCGTTGGGCATGTCACTTGCTAGAGACGGATGGATGTCTATTAGGTACTCGTATTGGTAAGGGCAACAGCTGGGTCGGTTGTTTTTGAAAACGAGACTTTTCTGATCGTGACCGTGGCTTCGTCGCTGTTTTGTGCTCGTGTTCTCCTCTCCACTGGCCTTCCTTTTTAAGCAGTTTCGAGCATTTCTTGATCCGTGATTTTCTGATTTTCCTTCTCTTCTTTTTTATTGCTTCTTGTCTTGGCTACGGCGGAAACAAGTGAGGATAAAGTAAGAATCGGGGGTTGTTTCAACGCTGCGTCGTTTCTCTCGCGGCCTGTTTTCTCCTTTCGCATCCATAAATTCCATTTCCTCATTTCCTTGGGGGTTTGTCCATCCACGCCACGTTTTTTTATAGCGTCTGGCTCTAGTGCTTCAGTGCCTACTTCAGGTGTCTAGCAAGTAAGCAGGTGTCTAGTACCCCCCCCATCCCCCCCATCCCCCCCTGGCTTGAGGCTTCGTTTCTTCGTTTTGCTTTTCCTGTAGTCGGCCTTTACTCAGCCACTAAGCCAACACTCCCTCCAGCACTGCTCAGCGCTACTCCAGCATTAAACTCTGCTCTATCACTCTATCACCGACCCACTCACTCGATTTGGCTGGGTCCTTCGCTATCACTCAAGTTAATATCCCTCGAACTTTCTACTTCATCACCAACGCTACAACGAGGCTCTATCGCCTTATCTAACGGTCAATATCACTCTATTCGGATCGTTTCCCGACTTTATTCTATTCGCTGCCCTCCTCCCATCCCTCCTGTCCGATCGCCAACCAGCAGAGGCTACTCTCTCCAAAAGATCGCCTAAACCTTACCTGCCCTCCGATTTGTTTATTAGCGTCAAACCTTTCCTTCACAGATAATTAAATAAGGCACTGCTGCGGCCGTTAATCGTTCTGCTGGCTTGAATTGCATCATTGGCCATGGAAAATCAACTGCACTTGCAATCATGACCTCCCGGACCCCAATGGGCGTCCAGCAACGCCTTCCACAACGAGCCGTCAGTGGCTCATCATCGGCACCATCATCATCATCATCATCGACCCTTTCCCACAACCCACAGCATACATCATCACAGCAGCAGCAGCAGCACCAACAGCAGCAGCAACAGCAGCAGCAACAGCAAAAACAACAACAACAACAACAACAACAACAGCAGCATCGCCATCACCAACACCAACACCAACATCACCATCATCATCAACAACAACAACAACAGCAACAACGCAATCTACTTTCGTTGTCGCAAAAGCAACATCCACAGTCCCCTTCTCGCCGCGACCCGCAGAACCACTCTCAGCAACAAGGCTCGTTCGACCAAGACCCATCTGATCTCGCGCTTGCCGCCCAGAATCGTTATGGCACTCTGCCGCGTCACGGCGGCTCTCGCCTTAAAACGGAAGTGTCCAGTGATTCGGTTGTAGTCAAACCCCCAACAGAACCGGCTACTATTTCCACATCCATGCGCGTTATTCCGACGTCCGCCGCGTCCACTGTCGTCCCCACTGCCGCTTCACCCGATGGCGGTGCCAGCTCTGTCGACTCCATCATGACCGACGCCTCGACTTTAAATCCCACAGTGGCGCCAGTTGACGATGGCCCCCCGCCCCTACCAAAACGCCGAAGCCGCATCAACCGTTCAATACAGACCACACAAGCTCCCGCGCGCCAACCTGCGGTCCAAACGTCCCTGAAGAAAGACACCAGGCCACGACCATGGGCCCCCGAAACACCACCCGAAGCCCCTCGCTTCAAACCGGGCTGGAAACCTGACCCGGCATTGAGGATGGACGCTGGCTCCACATCTATTGTCCGGGCTACCAACTCGGGATTCGCTGACTTCTTTCCATGGACTGGCAACCATGCCGAAGATCAAATGTCTGACCAAATCATCCGCTCTGGCTACTTCGATAAACCCCCCTCCACACATCCCGAGACGAACACTGCTCGGCCAACCGTTCTGCCACAGATAAAACAAAAGACTGGCCTTACCGCTCTCTCCACTATCTTTGCTAGTGTCATGGCTCAGCGCCGTGCTACTGGCCAAGTCACATCAACATCGACCTTTAAACCCCCCCCTCGTGTCACCCTCACAGACACCAAGCGAGAGCTTTGGCTCAAGGACCTCGCCAGCCCAGCGAGCTCTCTTCGCAAACTTAGTCGCACCATTCCACACGGCATTCGGGGGAAGTCTCTTCTTGAGCAATGTTTGAACAAGAAAGTTCCCATTGATCGCGCTGTTTGGCTGGCCAAGTGTGTTGGGGCTAACGAAATTCGCGCGTTCAAACGAAAGGGAACTTCGGGATCCATCGTCATAGGAGGCGAAGTGAAGTGGATCCGCGATTGGACTATTTTTGTAGAGCAATTTGTTGAGTCTCTTGTATCATCTATCGATTCTCCTGAATGGAAAGCCAAGGTTTCCTATGGGTATGTCTCCCCTTCAATCTCATCTGTATCGCCATCCATCCATGGCAAAATGGCCGGCCGTATGTATGCTAACAGCCTAGTTGTAGCATCCGATTCTCCACCAACCTTTATTCCGAAGGACTTCTTGATCGCGACCATTACGTTGACTGGCTTGTCCAGTCTCTAGAGAACTGCCAGCAATCCAAACTGCCAATATGGCTGCTCATTTCCAGGATTTACTGGGCCGATCTCCTCAAAGGCCGAAAGAACGGAAAGCGCCTGGTCGTGGCTCTTCTATCCCACCTTACTGCAGTAAGTGGATGCAACACATGGGCTTATACTGGCTCTAAGCTAACTTCATGATGTAGATATATAATGACCCTGACGGCGACGTACTCTCACAACTCTCAACCAACCTTGTTGGTCTTATCAAATCGATCATTCTCTCGAATCCCGACAGCTTTGTTTCGCCTTCAACGTGGTTCAAACACAAAGACGCACTTTACGCGTACTTGTCTCCTGCCAATTCAACATGCATATCAGCCTTGAACATCATCAACTCTCGCAACCAATG
Organism: Ceratocystis destructans; assembly: GCA_038407095.1. Taxonomy (NCBI): domain Eukaryota; kingdom Fungi; phylum Ascomycota; class Sordariomycetes; order Microascales; family Ceratocystidaceae; genus Ceratocystis; species Ceratocystis destructans. The sequence continues at coordinate 10,401 of JAXASZ010000976.1, forward strand.
GCTTTTGTCATCCAACACAACGACCCAGTCAACTGGACGCCAGGAACTTGTCCGTCTTCTTGATGCCACGATGTTAACCCCGCCCGCCGACGTAGCCATCCAACGCTGCTGGAATCTCGCCAACGACAAACCTGTCCTAGCCCAAACCCTACTTGAATGGGGCACTTCAGCACACAGACCGGGCTTTAGTAAGGTCTATGTTGCAGTGCGCTTTTTGCGGGAGGGTGGCCGCATGGGCATTGATGTAACTTCTGCTGTACTCGACTTTATCGACACCATTCCTATTACTGCGAACCATCGCAAGAAGGCACTTTATATTCTTGTCTCTGAGCTAGTGCGATCAAAAGATTTGTGTGTTTCTCGGTATATCTCTTGGCTTATAACGCAGGGAAGCCTCTCACAAGAATCTCAAGCCCATCCAGATGGGCCTTGCATGACCAGACTCTTGGTCGAGCTACCCCTGGATGCATTGGATGAATCTTTGATTACTTCTCGGGCCAATCTCTTACGGCGTGTCAACTTCTCCTGTAAGGAGGAAGCTGAAGATATACAAAATGCCTTGAAACTGGCGATGCAGTCAATCGGAATGCTACGGACAGGCACGCTGACACGGGAAGATTGCCCACCCCAAAGCCATGCCAGTAAAACGTTAAAGGCTACCAGACTAGCCATTCCCATGCGTAAGAGTAGTCGTGCTCTTCAAACAGCCATAGGCTCTGCCATAGCCCAAGCCTTTGAAGAGCGTTTTCTCTTACCTGATGGATCACCGCCAGTTACAGTGGCATCTTTCACTTCAGCCCGGATCCTGCTCGAGGCTGGATCAGACTTCAGCAAGCTTGGTGTGGTTCTCAGAGCGTCAACAAAGAGCACCGACCCTGAAGTGCTTGCCTGTTGTGCCGATACCCTGAATGCAAATATATTCTGCTTGGCTGCTCTTGGAGAATGCCGTCGCATATATGACCTGCTCCTTGAAGCTGACACATCCCCTCACATAGACAACACTGCGTCAAAGCGTACTTACTTTTCCGCTATGGCGTGTTTAGCAACTCGTATTCCTGGCCAAGAAGCTGTCGCCGAGCAGTTTCGCCACAGGTTGCGCATGGCGGACAGGAACACAACTATAGACGCCTGTTCTCCTGTGTCCGACAACATGGCAACGGCAACGAACGATCGCGACTTTGATTTGCCAGAGGAGATTGAAAAACTCTTGGCCAACGGAACTGTCGCTGATCCCAGTACTATGGATCGCATATTCCAAATGATCATAACTGGGCTTGAAGCTAGCTGGGAGAAGGAGGAAGGCGATCGCCAACGTTCCCTTGCTCTTTTGCTCTCGCGTCTCCGAATTTTTGACCCCATTCGATTTGATGCCCGTATGAACGAGTGGCTGAGGAAAGTCATGGCCAGACAAACCCGCCCATCGCTAAACAGCATATTCCCTCTCATTATCAGCCTTGGCTGCGTTGAGCTGCTCATAGTGATACGTGCAGCTTTGAGCGAGGCTTCAAGCTGCCCTTTGCCTCGAACAAACAACACTTTTGTTCAAGAAGTAATGCAGCTTGCATCTATCAATCCTCCCTCGAATAATGTTTTGGCTCCAGAAGAGAGTTATCGGGTTCACGTTCAACAGCAAATACTGCTAATAAAACACCCCAAAGAACTGCTTATGCTTATCAGAGCCGCACTTGAAGAATACGTCAGTCTTGGTGGCCGTATTAACATGACCTCTGAATTTCCCCTGGATCGAAAAGGACGATGGGAGGCCATAATCCAACAGCTGCAGACTCTCATCATTGCTGACTCTAATCTTGTTTCGACATATCTCGGCGGCAAAAGTCAAAACTGGGCTATGGGTAATCTGATCAACAATCTCACGACCCGGCTGTTGCTTGGCACAGACACCACCCAATCTGACATCTCGTACGATGACATCCTCCAGCAAGCAAACGAGCTTACTCTTCCTTTTTGCCAACTCAAGCTCTCGGTAGCTCTAACTGCCGATGACCCGATTGATGAGAATGGCGGGGAGGCCGGCTTATCGCAAATCGAGCTTTTTACGAAAGCCATGGAAAATGCCATCGAAAGCCGTCACGTTATGTGGACCAATGCCCTGCCCCATCACAACGAAGACATTGCTCAACAGCTTAAAGCTCGAGCTCAGGCTAAGTTCCTTGAGGTCATCCCCTCACCGCGCAATACTGACGATCTTATCCGGACGCCAGAACAGATCCAGATGGCCGAGACCCTATTGTCGATTGTGGACTCGCTCTCTCGTGGTCGGACTATGCGTGGTGCGAGCCAGCTATCAGCGAATATAACCGAGAGGTTGAACGACCTTTGGGAGCTGCTAATGATGGAAAAGGTGCCGGAGATGGCCCAGGTTCGCCAGCAAATTCTCACGAGCTGGCTGCCTGCAATGCTCAAGTTTTTACTTCTACATGCCTCTCCAACCGACACCGCACCCGGCGGCCCATCGTCTGTGCCCACACCTACAGCAACTGGCAGCAACCGCTTACAACCCTCGGGCTCCTCTGGCACGCAAAATGTGCGTCCCCGTCTCGTGATGATTCTATGTGGTATTCTCCTCGAGCTTGACGAAGTATCACAAAACGAAGCAAACCTAGCTGCCATGCCTAGGCAAAAGGTTTTTGACGTTGCCCTCATGCTCATAGATGGGCTTTGTGACGAGGTCCGGATGCACTGCTCACGCACGATCCTAGCCTCACTTGAATCGCCTGGCCTCGTCAACTCGAACCGTACGTCGGATGCCCGTGTCCGCTATCTCTTCAGCCAAGCGAACGACATGCCCACCGACAGCATTCTACTAGGCCATCGTGACAAGTCGCTTCTAGGCCCTGGCGGACGAAGCGTTGCGCTTAAGCATGCAATGGGCCAGATGCAAACCCCCGTTTTGATGCAAACAGACAAGTTAGTGCCGTTTGTTCTCCGTCGTTGGGAAGTGCTTAGTGAGCCTACGCCAACAGTCGGTGAGAATGACACGAGCATTAGCTTGACGCTATTTGACGCCATTAAGCTGCAGTAGACTCTGGGTCTTGGGAGTTTATGTTTTGTGGTTTTCTTTTTTCTTTTTCTTTTTCTTTTTCTCTCCTTCGTCTGACAGACGTCTTTGGTTTCCTTTTCTTCTCTTATTTCTTTTTCTTTTCTTTTTCTTTACTACAAGCCCCTAGCCTAAGGGCTACAGCCAGTCCCAGTCAGACACACATACCTCACCTTGTCTTGTTATCTGTCGATTTCATTACCCTATTTTTGCCTCGCTTTGTTTTTATCTTGTTCTTTCTTGTTCATGGGAGGGAAGAGCGGCTTATTTGTATGTTGCTGTTGTTACGTTACTATCGTGATTTTCTTGAAACCAGTGTCTGGGTTTTTGTGTTTCTTTTTTCTAATGTACTAAATGCGGAACGGAGGGATTTCTTCTTTGGCTTTTTCCTTTTCTTATTCATCTTTCCATCATTATCACACTTCGACTACTCCATGACCTTCTGCTTCTCCTCACCTTTCTCTCTTTCCGTTGACCCATCTATCTCTCTTGGCGGTGTTTGTTTGGGCCCAGGGCTTTTTGTTGATGTTTCATATTTCAAATACCATTCCCATTATATGTGTTCTAGCGTCACGTCACGTCACATCACGTCACAATGAGGTAGACAGGCTTTGGTGTTCTGTCCATTTACGCATTCATTAGGCGTTCTATTATAGTTGCTACAAGCCCATAGTTTCAAATGCTGTTGTTTTTTACCACAACCGCTCAGGCGAATACAAAGTTAGTGTCACCATGTCAATGTCTGGATTCCTAAAGGCCAGACAAGGCCCAAAGGCTGTCTGTCGTTGCGTATGTGTATAAAGGTCTGTCAGTTCACTTCTATTCATCCAGCGACCAACCGAAGTAAGCCATCCATCACGCCCTCTCAAAAAGAAACAACAGCACCAGCAGCGGATGTGATACTAAAACCAAAGAGAGAAGAAAAAAAGAAAGGAATAAGAACATCACAAAAAGGCGCATGAAAGATGAGATGCAGCAAAAGAGCAAAGCAAGGGGGAATAAACATGAAAACAAGTTATACAAAAAAAGTCAAGAAAGCAAGCAACCCTCAAATGAAATCTTATAGGGTTCTTCCCCGTTCATACACTCAAAAGATAAAAAAGTAAAAGGGCTAGAGCAAATCACCGGCAGGAGAAGCCGTGCGTGGCTCAGTCATCATCAAAGATCTGGTAGGTATTCTGCAAGAGAGTATCAACTACGCGGATCTGCCATCCGGCATCAGCCACGCTGGTGCTTGGATCCGAAGAACCCATGAGCGTCGGGCCGAAAATAACGGCCAGATTGTGCGAGTTCATGCGGGTGATGTGGGAGTGCTCCATGACTCTGTGAAGGTGCAGCGTCAAGGCACGCAGCGTCGCATAATTAGGGTCGGGGAGACTGTTGATTATGGCATGCAGCGTGTCTCTGCGCAGGGTATCGTCTTCAATCTCTGTAGAACCAAAAGTTGCGAGGTGGTTAGTGGCGCACTGCAGAAAAACAAACAGGATGTGTTGAAATAAGGAAGGGGAAGGATAAGGGGCTTGCGACTTACGGGCTGCTTCAATTAGACTCTGGTGGTTCTGGCCCGTCAGCAGTGGATCAGGCAGTTCGCGTAGGAACAGCTTTAGGAGACCCGTGACAGAGTTGACGTCATGGAAAAAGTTTTCGGGCACACGGAAGTCGAGTTGTGGCATAGTAGAGTCTGTATCAAACATATTCTTCAGACGGGAAATATGAGCCTTGCTGCCGTTCTGGCGGTAGATACCCTCCATACTAAGGCCGTATAGATCCACAGCTTGGAGGCACTGGATGACAATCATGGGCACTGCCAGACTATCCCGCTCATACAGCTGTTCCAGCGATAATCCAAACACCTTTTTGGAAGGATCGTAGTTTCCGCTGGGCGAAGAGGCCGGCGGGGGCGCATAGGCACGCATGTCGGGACCCGGAGACGTCGATGATTGCGGTGGTCTGTAGGAGGTGAAGTTTGAAGATGACGGCGGCGGTGGCGACGACGACGACGATGGCTGGGTGTTTGGGGCGGCGGCCGCGGCGGAAGATGTGGCAGTGGGGTTAGCTGGCGGAGTAGCTGGCGAGTTGATTGACGACTGGAGCTGCAAGTGCGAAGATAAAGGCATTTGAGCAGAAGTGGCGGGTGGTGAAGCAGGGGGATTATTGAACTGAGTCATATTTGAGTTAGGCTGGCTCTGAAACGAAAGTGCGCCCAACTGTGGCGGGCCTGTTGCGTTCGTTCCATTAAAGGATATGGATCCATTACTATTGGATGATGGCAACATTGGCGTCTGGTTGCCTGCAGAGCCTGGGGCTGTTGTTGCAGAAGCAGACTGAGAGCCGGCCAGTGGTTGTGTAACTTGGCCGGGGGCCGGTGGCGACTGTGGCTGAGACTGGGACTGGGACTGGGACTGAGAGCCGCCAGCAGTGGTTGAAGCATCAGGCTTAGGCTCGTGGCCCAGCATCGAGCTTATGCTAAAATTTCTCGTATGCGATGGGGCTGGTGAGCTTTGTTGCGAGCCTGGATTTGGCGGGTTGGATGGCTGGAAGGCATTGGAGCTTAATGGGCCATTCGAGTTCGACTTGGGGCGCAGGTTGCTGTTACTGGGTGGTGATATGGGCGTAAACGAAGTTGTAGGGGGGTTCGGGGCAGCCTGGTAAGACATGCCTCCAGGTGTAGGTCCGAGAGTCTGCGCAAACACAAAAAAAGAGGCCAGTTAGTTTTACATGTGCTCATCAGAGGAGAGCTGACTCTATTCTATTGCCAAGAGGGCAGTTACACTTACGGGGTGGCGCTCATAATTCGGGACAGGGTGCGAAGGCGGCAGCTTAGAATACTGTGAAGCTAGATACTCGCTCAAGTCCTTTTCGTTGTTGATCCCCGCGACAATATCGCGTAGACTTAGGCTACTGCTGCTCTCGGCTTCGGACTTGAGCGGGCTCACACAGAGACCGTTACTAAGCAACAGCTTCTCATTGTACGACACTATTAATGCAAACGCCGTGTTAGCTATTAAAATGCACATCCTAAATATCCTCAGTTGTCCTGGGTGTGGACTGGCAAGAATCTCACCAAACTTCTGCATCTGCATCGCCAAGCCCGAGTCTGTTTCCCGGATGAGAACCTGGAGGGCCGACACAGCTTCGGGACGCGACTTGGTCATCAAATCGCTCATCTCACTCTGCAGTGTTTGCACGCGAGTGCGGTAGTCGGTGTCAGCAGCCTGGGTTTTTCTGAGTAGGTCCTCCTCTTGCTGGGCAGCCGACTTGGAGGCTTTGAAAAACATCTTGTTGGACTGGCGGAGGTCGCCGGTCTTTGCTCTTTCGTATTCGTCGGCAATCGCATCATACTTATTCTTGGACTTGCGCATAGCAGCCTCAAGATCCGAGACACGCTGCTCAGCCGAAAGACCTGTAGTCTTCCAGACTTTGCGGTTTCGTTCGGCACCCGTGGCAAGTTCCATGAGCTCTTCTGACATGCGGTATAGGGTTTGGGCAAACAACATGCCGTTGTCAGCCATATGGTCCTGGATGGTAACAGTGCCTTCGTACGCTATGGCGAAGGTGCCCTGCTTGTGATCGGGACGGTTGATGTTCTCAAAAGTAAGGCGGCACAGTTTCTTGATACCTTGGGCATAGTCGTCTTCGAGCAGCGAGCGTTTCTTGAGGAAAGTAGCAAAGTCCTAGAGACGAAGGGTCAGAGTTGTCAAGCGAAAAAAAGCGGCTATGAGCTGATGTCATGGGGGGGGGGGGGGGGGGGGGGGGGGGCGGGGGGGGGGGGGGGGGGGGGGGGGGGGGGGGGGGGGGGGGGGTGGGGGTGGGTGGAGGGGTGGGAGGGGGGAGGACGGGAGGACGGGAGGACGGGAGGACGGGAGGACGGGAGGACGGGAGAAGGGCAGGACAGGGGAGAGTGCCCGAAAAGTTTGCCTTTGTTTGGCTTACCTTGGCGGCTATGATGCTCTGCTTGAGGCGGTTTAGCATGGTATAAATGGCAATCTGTGGCAGCGAAGTGGGGAGAGTTAGTTGTGCGGTTCAAAGCAATATATCGGTAGATGCCTGTAAATGTGTTTTCATGCATGCGTCGTTGGTGTGTCCGCGTGCACTCAGCTGTCGGTCGTTACTTACCTCGGAGCCCAGGACCTCGTTGACTTGTCTCTCAACTTGTCGGTCATAGGGGCTTTTTTCTGGTGCGGCTTTGTCGGCAGTGCCCGAACCAGCATCGTCGGCAGTGCCGTTGCCAGTGCCGGAGCCATTGCCATTGCCATTGCCACTGTTTTCATCGCTAGCATTGGCCGGGGCAGCGGCATTGCCAGCACCCTGCGAGAGGTCAACAGTGGAGTCGGCAGCCTCGATGAACAGGCTCGCTCTATTTTGGACCATATTTCTTCCCAAGATTCTGGTCGAAATATCGCACCAGCTAGATCGATGGGAGAATTGATGCGGGCTGGAAAATATCAATCAGATCGTGATGGAGATAACGGCTTGGAAACGGCTAAGCGGCTGTCTATCCCTAGCGAGCGGGCCAGGCGATGATAGAGTATGATTTTGACTATTGCGTAATGTATAAGGCGAGAAGGACAAGGCGACAACAACAGCAGCAGCAGCGACAGCGAAACCTTGGTATAGAAATTCTAAGAGAGCGGGGTTTTTGCCTTCTGTGTCTTCCGTGTCGTGGCGTCAAGAAGAAAAGGCTCGCGGCTGTCGCGATAATGAATAATCGGAGGCAACTTCAAATGATGGATGGCCCAGTCGGAAACAGTCTAGATGGGTTGGCAAAGGGAGAAGCGATGGAGAAGGGGGGATATGATGAGTAAGAGAAGAGTTGAATAAACCGATATGTTTGTACTATTCTGTTCTGTATTGTATTGTATGGTATTGTATTATATTGAAATTGTGTTGTAGGGAAGCCCAAGTACTGCTACTAGACTGGACTTGGCTAGACTTTGCTCCAAAAAAGCATTGACCCAAATAGCCCCAAATAGGCCCAGGCTATGGCAAAGGTCTTGGAACTTTGCAATAGTGCTATTTATAGGCTAAAAAAAGATTTTCCAGCGCCCATCACCCCCTAAAAAAAGAAACAAACACTAAGAAAATGGCACAAGAACAAAGATGACGAAGCCTTTTGACATGGCTAAAAAACAGTCGACAGAACGTGGCTGCGCAGACGCTACTGCTCACACTGTAACAACAGCAAGCAGAACAACCCAACAACCAGGACGAAATCTTGCGTCGTCCACGATACATGCTGCAACTCGCCATAACCCGTCCATTACTGCTACTACACGCCCAAATCTAAATGCCCAACTGAGACCTGTGGCGTCTGTCAAACATCTCCCAAATGGCCCTTGCCCCCTGCAACTGCAATACGAGCAAACTTGGTGATCAAAACGTCTAGAAAATTACGTAGTGCCATGCACGTTGATCATACCACAAGCAAAATCTTCTTGACTAGGAAGGATACTGTCACGTCAATATCCAAAGCCTGGCTGGCTCTGTGTCTTTTTTGTCCACCCAAGTTCTGCATGCCCCAGGCGCTGATGATCTCTCTGTAAGCAGCCACTGGCGACGCTGCACTGTACTAGTTGCAGCCGCCTTAGACTTATATATGTCTCTCCAGCTGGGCCAGGTCCCCTGCAACCCCTCTGTCAGCGCCTCCACAACACCTAAGCCAGTGCGCTGCATGGCCGTGCGCACACAGTGCGGCACTGTCTTCCCTGGTCGCTCCCTGCACCTTCAAAAATTTTGCGATACCACTGAAAACTGGCTGCGTCTTGCTCGTGATATTAGCCAGCACCAGCTTCCACCTCGCCACCAAGGAACCTCCGTCTATCGCATAGCCATACTAAGTCATATGCTCGTCTCACTCTGGCTCCCTGATCTGAGCGTCAATCCCCATCCCCCGTTTTTACATCGCATTCTCTCCATACTACTATTGCCATATTCTCTGTCGTGCCACATATTCGCTGTATCATTACTCTGCTAGGAATCTATCTAGTCATAGCCGCTTTCTGCTTCTCCCTAGCATCTCTTTTCATACTGCTTGCTTGATATGTCAAAGCCATCTGTCAATAATAAGCGTCCCCTTGGGGCAGACGATGCCTCGCGCAGCAAGCGCCGGCGTAGAGGAAACAAGACCAGAGAGGAGGAGAACGACCTGTTAGACATGGAACTCAAAATCAATCATCTATTCAAAAGCTTAGACTCGCAGTTGACAGCCGACCACTATCTGCGACAGCTGACGCGCTTTGGTGCCGACCTGAGTCCCATCGAGCTGGCCGACCTGACTATCTCCAGTAAGCTCCTAAGCTAGACCACCACCACATCTCCCAGCACAGATTGAAATTAACCTTACCCCATAGCCAATGCTATCAAAGACACGTCATCATGGACCCACGACAGAGTCACAGAAAGGCTGCCTGAGTTTCTTGAAAACTTCACAGACAACCCCGAGATGTTGTCGCGAGCAGATAAGGCCAAGGGCACACCTCACACCATCGTAGTGTCAGGTGCAGGCTTGCGCTCGACTGATATCGTGAGAGCGCTGCGCAAGTTCCAGAGCAAGAATTGCACAATCGCCAAGCTATTCGCCAAGCATATGAAGGTTGCCGAGCAGGTGGAGTTTCTAGGCAAACATCAAATCGGCCTGTGTGTTGGAACTCCGTCGCGGCTCTTGGATTTAATTGAAAACGGTAGGTTTTTTTGCGCGTTTTCTCCTGTCTTTCTCTCCACAGCAACCCCCTTTGTCCCGAATGCCCGCCTCATTTCTAACACTGTCTTTTAGGTGCCTTGAAGCTGGAAAAGCTGGAACGTGTAGTCGTCGATGCTTCGTACATTGACCAGAAGAAGCGTGGCGTTATGGACATGAAGGACACAATGATGCCGCTGGCAAAGTTTTTGACCTGCAAAGAGTTGCAGGATCGCTACTTGGATAACAACGGCCCCGTTGGTGTGATATTTTACTGATCAGATCAAATTTAAAGCCAAAGGGCACAGTCAAAACATAAATGCATAGATAATAGACAGAATAGAACATCATGGTAGCGGCCAACGTCATCGTAGCCCCTGCGTTAATATAACCCTTGCTATATCTCAGTTGTATCTAAACGCTGGCAGCCGAAAACACCACGCCATCGTTATTCAGCTTTGGCCGTCATTTTTCTCGGCTCCAACATAAACTCGCCTTGCACTCGTAGCTGTACCCGGGATCTTGAACATGGAATAGATCGGTGTGACCTATACATCTGGTGCGGTTCTTTGCGGCTTTGTCTTTTCACGGAATGCGTTCCATGGGTAGATCTCAAGGCGCAGCAGCAGGCAGTCAGCGAGGGCCCTGAAACTCTCCTAATTCCACATGGCTTAGAGCACGCAGTGGAAAAATGAGCCGGTGTTAACGTTAACTTGTGGAACCAGGCAAAATGGGTGTTGGGCCACGTTGCTGGGAAAAGGATGAAAAAAGAAGCATGAACAGGATGGGACTGGATACAATAAGAAGGAATGGTGGCCGATAGAGGAACAATGTCACCATGGGAGGCCGCCACGCACTGGAATTACGCGAACTTTACTTTTTTGAGAGGATAGACGACGGGCTGTGAGATGCTAGCTTGCCATGTACAGCCCATCCGATCATGCATGTCATAGGTGGTAAGCTAGCTGAGATGGTGTTAATAAGAAGGAACGCAAGAAGCATTAATAACTACCGACATGAAGAAAGAGCATCAAACCAGGATGAACCAATCTGAAGAGGATGATGAAAAATACAGTGCCGCTTAGCCAGCATCGCGGCAAACAACTGTTGCTCTCTCTCCCCTTTCCATTTACGTAGTTGCACTGCTTTTCAACAAGCTTGTTCACGGGCCACGGGGAGTGCTGTGAGCTGTGAACCGTGGACTATGGAGAGGAGCTTGAGCCCTAAACAGCAAAGCCATGCATGCGCCGCTTTGTATGCAGGGGAAGGAGGAGGCCGATGTGCGAGGAGTCGGAGTTGGCAGCATGGAAGAAGAAAGAACTCCGTATGCTGTTGGTCGTGTTGCTGGTTGCATGTGTGATGTGGCTGGACAAAGACCGACTGCCGACGGCTAGCCTAGATCTCTGTTTCTTGTTCCTCCCAGCCTGTTCCAGGCTTTCTATTTTTAGTATACAGCACAGCAAGCCTCAGAGGGTTATTTCCCTCCCCTCCAATGCCGAGGTCAGTGAAGAGTGCAGGGCGGGCTGTCAGAATCACTCCACCGCCCCGCCTCGCAAAAATGATCACCGAGACAGTGTGTGTAGGTGTGCGCATAGAAGAATCGAATGCTTGCCTGCTTGCCTGCCTGCATGCCAGTGTCTATTGGCGCTTGATTTTAAGTTTACTGTCTCGGCAAGAGGGCGGATAAAACAAAAATAAAGTCCGTTCTTTGACAGACCAGCATGAGGCCATGCTGGCAACGACTGTACGAGGCCTCGGTCAGTTTGTCTTGTTACGCTTGATATTATCAATGCATCTGATATCAAACATCCAGAGGCAAACCAAGGGCAAGGCCGATTTTGAGAGGCAAGCTGAAATCTCAACAAAACTTGTTCGTATGCCTTGTTAGTCGTCTTTGGCGAGGCTGGTGTTATGCACGACACGACAAGAGAAGTCACCTCAAACAGCCGAAAAAACAGCCGAGAATAAAATATTTTATTTACGGGCAAAACATGGCAATCAGGCATGAGAGAATACAGCGACATTGTTTAGTTTTTTATTAGCTTGTGTATGCAGAGATATAGAGTTGGGCTCATGACTACTTCGCAAAGCTACCCGAAGACTCACACCCTTCCAAGTTAGTGGTAGCTAGCTGGCTTTGTTTAGCTCCGCCACAGACGCCACGACTCAGACGAAAGTATCAGCCACAAAACAAGCCCGATTGGCTATTGGCTTGCTTTGATGTTAAAACGTCATTGCATGTTCACATGTCACATTCTTAGTAAGAACCTGCATAATCTTACGTTAGCGGAAATTTTGAGCGGAGTCTAATTTTTTGGTCTATTTACTGAATAATATGTTTCCTCTGGTGTCCTTTGAACTTTTAGTGTTATCTTTTTGGGGAATGAAGAGAAAAAGGACTGTTGCCGATACAAAAAAAGATACAATTCGGTGGTTGTTCTCGGTTTAAGATGTTACCTGTGGGGCCGGTCGCTACATGGTTAGGGACAAAAAAGAAGCAAGTGTCAGTGGTTTTCATATTTTATACAGTCTTCTTTTTGTGAAGGAAGAGTAAGCTTCCAAGCCAGCTAAGCACCCGAAATAGCTGCCAAAAGATTGCCAAGGATTTGGGGGGGTTTTTCGGGGTTTTTTTTTCTTTTTTTTTGTTGGTTTTGGTTTTGTTTTTTCGTTTTTGTTTTTTCGTTTTTGATTTTTCGGTTTTAATTTTTCGGTTTTCCTTGTCTTTTTTTTTCTTTTTGTTTCTCTTACGCCCTGGCCAATAGCATCCTATTATTCCGCGCCCTGGTAAAGTTTTGGGAGGCCGCCGCCTTGCCTGCCACATTTTCAACTCGTTCGCAACAAAGCATGGGGCAGGCGAGTTGTTGAATGATGTGCTGTAGCTTATGACACGCCCTCTTAACAAGCTTGGAAAACCCCGAATTTGATTTCTAGGATATTAATGGAAGCTTGTTGTGGATAACTTTCTGCTTCTTCGCCCTACTCGCTGTTTGTGAGCCAGGACTCACTGGAACAGCATGACATGAGTTGTTTTATACGTTCTAAAAAGTCCTGGAAAAAAAAGTAACGCATTTCTCATAGCCCCCCCCCCCCGGTTGAAGCAATAGTCTTTCCCAATGCAGCTGCTCTCCAGGATATAGTACATTACAGAGATATTTGTAACCACCTGTAGTGACCTGTAATGCTGATACTGCGCGATCCAGTAAGCTTCATACACTGACAGCTCGGGGCTTACAGCGCTTGGCAGCCCAACGAAGAGGCTCCTTCATTCATGTTTCGTTTCTCATCTTTCACTACACCATCCATCCCATCGCCTTTCTCTCATCATCTTTCCAACCGCCCTGATTTGCTCAACTTGCACCACAAGGCTTTGTCTTGTTTTCCCGCCTCCTAAATTCCCCTTTGAACGCTTTTGAGCTCCCATCCAAGCTGAATGAACAAAAAAACTGGTATTTTATTCTTCTCTTCTTCTCTATCAATAATTCAATATCAATTAATTAGCTTTGCCATCACTCAAGGCAATAGTGCAGCAACAGGTTCTAGCAGGCCGTACCACGTTGCCCTGCACAACAAACCAGCCTACCAGCCTACCAACTTACCAACCTATCTACTTGCTGGGCTATTCTAAGAAACAGGCCAGGGCTGTCTTTCGTCCCTCTTGTCCAAGATAATCTCTGACCTGGCAATCAAGCGAGGCTGAGTAGTGTTCACTTGCATTTTCCTGCATTGTTATCCTTTCCCTCTCTAATCTTGCTCCGAGACTTCACACCCATCTATCGCGACACTCTGTGCCTTCCGCTCGTCATGGCGCCACCATCTCCGTTACCAGATCTCGTCGAACAAAAAACAAGCGATTTGCTGCAGGAAGCTATGAACCTGCATTCGCGAACAACGTCGACCACGATGGATTCATCGGCCATATTCCCCAGTACCCGGTGTTTGAAAACTCTAGATCGTCGGGATCTCAGTAAAGGCGGTGTCGCTGGTGTTAGTATTGGTAGTGTTGTCGGCCTCTCTATAGTTTTCTTCATCGCCTACCCATTTGTTGCTCGGAGTGTACGATTAGGCTGGAATCGATGGAAGGCAAAGAGAAAAGTCATTAGAGATCAACACCAGGACTCGCCAAAATCCGATGCCAGCCAAGATGCCGAGAACAACAAACCAGAGCCTGTAGCTAATGGCTCTACACACCAAGAGCTCGCCGCGTCATTGCAGCAACCTCCATCCCGCCAAGTATCGTTTAGCTCTTCTCCCGACCATTCCAGTGGTGATGAAAGCCCGGCCAGCCAAACGCGGGCTTTGTCAGACATCTCCAATCCCGAAGATTCGAATCCAGACAGCAACATAGGCAGTGAGCCTCCCGAGTACATACATTTCACTACCGGCCTCAGCTCTACATACTACTCTTCCGATGTTCCCAACTCCGCCTTCGGCCTTAGCAATGATGCTGAGATGCAGGACCCCGATGAATTCCAAAAGGCGCAAGACAGGGCATCAACCGAGCCGGACAACCGGAAGAGCTCAACCCTCATCAGTACAATTCGCAAAATTGCTCAAGGTATTTCTGGAAGTACTAGCGATAGCCCTGTGACAAACTCGGCTTCTCGGGCGCTATGTGACAACAGAGTCATGGACAGGAATATGACCGAGTCACCCACTAATCTTGGGACTGATCCCGCTACGATTTGTGGGAAAAATTCTGCTATCGGTGATCGCGGGTTTGTGCTCCCCCCCGAAGTGTCCCATAGGGAACATCCTCGTATGGATGCTGCGAATACGCCAGCGTTAGCATCAACTACAGCCTCGGAGACTGTCAATCCTATGGAAATCATGAGCATGGGCACTCTAACTGAAAGGGAGCGAACATGGCTGTTCAACCGCATAGGCACTGACCCACAGACACAGAACAGTAGTGCTGATGAAGAAGCTGTCCAAGCTCTTCTGAACGAAGCCAATGCAAGTGGGATTGAGTTGAACTTGAGCGATCTAGTTTCGGGTCTGCGCACTATGGATACGACTACTGCTGGCTATGCTGGCTATGCTGGTGCTGGTGCTGGTGCTGGTGCTGCTACTACTGGAGAGCCCTCCTGTAACAACAGTAACTTCAGCGCCAAGGGCGCTGAAAATGCTTACATGCTACCTGACCATAGTATGTCTGGCAACACTGTTGCTCCAGGATACAGTGGACCCCTACCACCCACGGTCACTGAAATCAGCTCTGGCATCCCTAGCACTACTGCTGGCGTTACTGGCACTGGCAGTGCGGCTGTGCATCAAATGCGTCAAGGTATTGTTGACTCGGCTGCCTCCCACTCCCATAATTCACACACCCCTGCTCATCATCATACACCTCCAGGCTATAGCCACAGTGCTGGGGTTGGAACCGAAGCACCCCTGTCTACAGCCGGAAACTTCGCCTCTAGTATTGAACTACCACGGCATGACGTCGCCGTATCGGCTGCTATCACACCATCATCGGTGAATGCGTTCCCTTCACCTATATCAATGACCACAGCCGCCTCCCAAGATGGTCTACACTATGCCTCATTTAATCCTAACACTACTTCCAACATAAATACGAATACCAATACAAATACCCAATCCGGCACTCACTTTCATACCGACACTAGTTCTTCTACCATTGCCCAGTTGCAACCACACTCCAGTCTTGCTACCGCTCCCATTTCTGCACTTACAAACAACGACCACCGCTATTCTCCCCAGCAATCACATCTTGCACCACGAGCCCAACAAGTCCAGTTGCTGCCGCAACTACAAGAACAGCAACCACTATCCGCCTCTCAAATCTCTCAGCCACAACAGGAAGTCATCAATCTGGATTCTTCAAATACTTGGCAGCAAACTACTCGCCACCCACAGCTTTCTGTTCCCAACCAGACCCAGCCCTACAATCAACCACAACAGCGACAGCAACAGCAGCAGCAGCAGATTTCGCTTTCTCCTGCTGGAACACAAAACCTGTCTCCTAACTCCAACATTTCTGGTATTCTGCCTTCGCCACCGCAGGCAATCGAAAGGGAATTCATGGACACCTCATACTCTTCTTTCTACCCACAACCTCAACCTTCGTATGCGTACCCCAGCCCCTTTCAGGAACTTATCGACATGAACAACAGTGCTATGATGCCGCAAGACATGGTGTATCCGCGCCAAATCAATATGCCATGCGACCACGATCAGAACACAATAGCTGCCAATATTTCCACCATGTCTATGGACCCGATTAATGTCCACCCGGGTTTTGTTGAGCATCGTCTATCTCAGCCCTCCCAGTACGTTGACGCCCATGGCTACACTTTGAGAAATACATCTGCCGACAACTACGGAGCTGATGTTTCGGACATATCAACACCTCATTGTTTCAATTCGCCCTCAGCTCATTCCGTCACCAATACTCCGGATACTCGCATATCAGTTACGCCCTCTCCCAAGGTCAACTTGACGCACGAAATGACTTCGCCCTACACAATAATGCGCCAGCCTTCTCCTGTTACTGCTGCCTTGAAATGCGATCAGTGTTCCCGGACTTTTCACCAGGCACACAAGCTGAAGTAAGTCATGTTCCCACTGCCCCCTCGTTTTTATTTTTATGTTTGTCTTTTTTTGGCCTCCCCTTTGTTTACCAATGATTACTAACAAGCTGCCATTTTTAGTCACCATAAACGCTACCATGAGCGGCCTCATGAATGTACCCATGATGACTGTGGCAAACGTTTTGGCACTAAGACTCATCTGGAGCGTCACGTTAACGACAAGCACAAACAGACACGAAAGTACCACTGCACTGTACCAGGCTGCGCGTACTCACGTGCTAGTGGAAAGGGCTTTCCGCGCAAGGACAACTGGCGCCGTCACATGCTCAACATTCACCGCTGCATTCCTGGAGATAACCTCCAGGCTGATGTTGTTGATGAGTCAATGATGAACACTGATGCCTAGGGCTTATTGGCTATGTATTGCTACATATGTTGCACAACGATGCCTCCCGATATTGAACTGGCCTATTGCCAATGGTCTCTTTGTCTTCCGCCTCAAGTTTGCCTGCTTTTTTGTCATGTTGCTTGATGCATCTTGATACCTGGAATTTCTTTTTCTTTCCACCATTCTTTCTTGGTTTTCTGTCCGGGTTGAAGCTTGATGCTCGCCTGATGAGAGCTTCTTTTCTTTTTTGCCTGTTTTTCATAATCCTTTCTGGATGTTTGTCCCTTTGGATGCCGCTTTTTTACTCTTGTTTTTCTTTTTTCATTTCCTCATGAAACTTGTTGCGAGTTCGAAAGATTTTCACGATCCTCTTGCGGGCTTCATCTTGTTGTTGATCTATTCAGCACCATCTCATTGACATCCGTTACATCTTGATGAGTCCTTACAAGCCTGAACGATTTATGACCAGCATCTCCCATGTATTCACCTTGAAAACAAAAAAAAAGACGGGATCTTGACAACCCCTCTTAGCATGACGGCTGTTTTCCCTCATTTCTGCTCAAATTCTTTCTTTTGCTGTTGGTTCTTCGAATTTTTTTTATCTACTTTGCACTCTTGCTTTTTTTCTCGCCGTTATTTGTCTCTTTTTGTTCTTCTCGCTGTTCTGGTTATTCGGGGGGACTGATACTACAGGCTTAGCATCGCGTCTCCTATCCAAGATATAGACCAACAGACAGACACCACCGTACCACATTAGCGCTTTTCTTTCTACTTCCATGTTTTTATATTTAGTACTGTTGGGCGCATATTAGGAGATATACTGCTGGGTTTTTCTATTCCATAGGCTGGGTTTCCGCGTGTTTCAATCTCCGTGTTAGGATGGTATTTCTTTTTATGACTGGACGTTTATACAAAATTCGGACGTATTGTCCTGTTGCATACATCTTACGCTGTTCTAAATGTGTCTATCGCACGCTTTCAATGATCCTCTTGTAGAGGGAATAATTAAATGCATGGTAGGTATCATGGATCAAATAACAAAAGCGGCCTATGCACGATGAAGAAAAGGCCGGCCATAACTTTGGGAAGTAGGTCTAAGGTATAGAAAAGAAAAAAAGAGACAAGGGGAAGCATAAACGGCCCAGCCTGGCCCAGCTCTGGCTCAAAGGGATGGGAACGTTCTTTAAACCGACTCCATGATCTTGCGCGCAAGCTTTTTTTGTGCCTTGACGTCCAAGTTCTTTTCGTCAACATCTTGCACTGCCCGTCCCACCGCAATAGTCGTCGCCAGCTTCTCACTGGTTACCCACAGCCGGCCATTACGGCCGACGGCTGTCTCAAACTGTAAGCCAGCAGCGCCCAACTCCTCTAGAATCGGCATCTTGCCGTCTTGCACGGCCTTCGGCATCAGTAGCCTCCGAGCCATGCCTAACGAGATGCGGAAAAGCATACCACCAACCAGTGGGCCGAGGCCGTCAGCCTTTCCTGTGGTGGCTGAAACACAATCTAACTCTGCGTCCATATGACGGTGGGCGCTGCTGACGCGGGCATACACGACAGAGCCAGTAGAGAGCATAGGCCGGGTCTTTTTGTTGGCGCCTTCAAAGGATAGATTGTGAAGAGCTGCTGGGAGAGTGTAGTCGGACAGCGAAACGAGGTAAAGGTCGCCAGCGTTGCGCATGACAGTGCCGATCACCAGGTCGCCGGGTGCGGGCACATACTATGGTGTAGGAACGCGCGTGTTAGAACAGATGTACAGATGCAGCGTATGGGTATGCGTTAAACTATGACTTACCCGACCAGAGCCGTGCTCAACCCATACAATGTTCCTTCGAACATCAGACGTCAAGATGCCTGATACAGTAGGTACCAAGGTGCTAGGCGGCTCGATATTTAAGCCAGGCCCTAGCCGTAAAGGCTTCTTCTCATTTCTAGGGACTGATTCAAGGTCAATGGACTGGCCTGGTAGGACAAGCGTTGAGGATGAAGCCATGGCGATTTACCAAGGGGAAAGAACAGTGACAATTTCCGGTGTGTTGGTCTCTGGATGGAACAATTGATCTGGGAATGCGCAAGGCTACAAAAAAAAGTTGTGATAAGCCTCAAGGCTGACAGGCTATCAGTAGCGGGCCATAAGTATACTGACACAGACATGAGCACAACATTAATTGATGGAGGGGCAAGAATTAAGCCACTGCTAAAGGGCCCCACATTTGGGGGGAGAGACTAGCCTAAGGGCGCAGAAAAAAAGGCTGAAGAATTTATCAGTCGTGATTTTTGCTTGCTTGGTGATACTTTTCTTGTTGTCTTTGCTCGTTGCTTGTTGATCGCTGCTCGTTGGGAAGTTACTTTTGTATCCTTTGGGCCCTTTGATTGACTTTCCTGTTCACTTTGCTTTTATCTACATCCGACATATTCAACACCATATCTTCGCCAACAATGTCTCCTACCACTGTTGCTCCCAGCGAGCGTGTTGCCATTGGTATCTCCTTTGGCAACTCGAACGGCTCCATTGCTATGACTGTTGATGACAAGGCCGAGGTCATTGCCAATGAAGATGGCGGTATGTACTGGGCGCGCTTCCGGGGGTCTCTAGAGAGACTGTCCGCTTGATTGGGCCTGAGGTGGATTTAGACGACTGGCCAGACGTAGTATCTAACATCATATATTCTCTTGCAGACCGTCAGATTCCTGCTGTCCTCTCTTACGTTGATGGTGAGGAGTACTATGGCCAGCAGGCCAAGGCTTTCTTTGTGCGCAATCCCAAGAATACCATTGGCTATTTCCGCGACTTCCTGGGCAAGGAGTAGGTTGTTCCCATCGTTCCAATTGTTCTCGTAATGCTACACTCGCAGATGCATGTACTGATAATGCATACTCTGCCCCATTCATAGCTTCAAGTCGATCGACCCCACCCACAATCACGCCTCTGCCCACCCCCAGGAGTCGGCCACTGGAGTTAGCTTCAGCGTGAAGGACAAAGAGGGCGACGAAGTTTCGACTGTTCCCGTTGACGAGGTTGCTACTCGCTACTTGAAGCGTCTTGCAACTGCTGCCTCTGACTACCTCGGAAAGGCCGTTACCTCGGCTGTCATCACCGTTCCCACCAACTTCTCTGACAAGCAGAAGGAGTCCCTGGTCAAGGCCGCCAACGCGGCAGGCCTGGAAGTCCTGCAGTTGATTGCGGAGCCTGTGGCTGCCGTTCTGGCCTATGATGCTCGTCCCGGTGCTGAGCTCAAGGATAAGACCATTGTTGTTGCTGACCTTGGTGGTACCCGCTCCGATGTCACCGTTGTTGCCTCGCGTGGTGGAATGTACACCATTCTGGCTACTGCCCACGACTACGAATTTTCCGGTGCCCAGCTAGACACTGTTCTGATTGACCACTTCTCCAAGGAGTTCATCAAGAAGTACCAGAAGGATCCTCGCACCAACGAACGTGCTCTGTCTAAGCTGAAGCTGGAGGCTGAGAGCTGCAAGAAGGCCCTGTCTCTGGGAACCAACGCCTCGTTTAGCATCGAGTCGCTCGTTGATGGCCTTGACTTTGCCAGCACCATCAACCGTCTGCGTTATGAGATGCTGTCTCGCAAGGTTTTTGACGGGTTTAACCGCTTGGTCGAGGGTGTCATTGCCAAGGCTGGTCTGGACGTTCTTGACATCGATGAGGTCATCATGTCCGGCGGTACCTCGCACACTCCCCGTATTGCCAACAACCTGGCTGGTTTGTTCCCCGAGACCACTGTTGTCCAAGCTCCTGCCACCGAGGTTACTGCTATCAACCCCTCGGAGCTGCCGGCTCGTGGTGCCGCTCTGCAAGCTTCTCTGATTCAGGAGTTTGACCAGGAAGATGTTGAACAGTCCACCCATGCTGCTGTCACCACTGTCAACCACATCTCCAACGCTATTGGTGTTCTGTCCACTGATGCCCACGGCAAGGAAGTTTTTGCCCCTATTGTGCTCCCCGAGACTGCTGTTCCCGCTCGCCGCATAGTACACCTGTCTGCCCCTGCGGAGGGCGGTGATGTCCTGGTTAAGATTGTTGAGGGAAACACTCACATCAAGGTTACTCAGCCTGAGCCCAAGTCCAAGGCCGAGAAGGCCGAGGATGACAGCGACGAGGACAGTGAAGAGGAGGAGGAGGATATTCGTGAGAAGGTGTGGAAGGTTGGTGCCACCCTGGCCGAGGCTGCGATAAGAGGCTCCAAGAAGGGCGGCAAGATCGAGGTTTCTATCACTATTGCTGAGGACCTGACGACGACATTCGCGGTGCGGGAGGTTGGTGCCAAGGGTGGTGTTCGCGGTACCATTACTGCTTAAGTTATGATCTTGATGAGAGAGAAGGGTAAAAAAGCGGTGTACCTTTTACACAGAAGCTGCAGCTCGAACTTGAATGACGGCTGGCTTCACTATACGACATACGGGATACAGGATATACACAAAAGTCCACGTGGAAGTGAATGGCAAGGGCATTATATAGTGTCTATGAACGCATAACAGTAAAACAAAGGCAGCCTTGCCGCGTGTAATTGTGATGGGCGGCGTGTATGTGCTGTGTGTGGTAGTGCAAGTGGGTGGGTAGAAAGGATGATGCTATGAAAACTGCAGTAAAACGAAGGAAGTCAAGACTCCAGTAACGCCGTCCGAACGAAAGAAAAGAAGAAAAAAAGAAAGGGGATAAACATAAACGAGGCTGCTGCTTCTATAATTCAAGCTGTTTGTTGCGTCGGGACGGTCCATGCTACCATATTTTCACGGATCTCGTGCTCGCGAACTTCCCGGCCTGATCTGTGGTGGAACTCTGTGTCGGGTGCATCTGCATCACGACTGTAATCGTCTCCCGAGCCGTCCATTGAAGCTAGGCTGGTGAAACTACTGCTGCGGCTGCGCGCGCCGAGAGTCAGGTACTCGCTGCTGTTTCTACTGACGTTTCTTCGGTGGACGGACGGAGTGCCGGTCAATGGACGGTGAGAGATGCGGTCTTGTGTTGGAGCGCGATTGCCGCTATATCCGGACCGTGTGACCGTTGCGGCACTGGTTTCGCTGAGGCCGCTGCTGGTTCGTTGGTGACGATGGCTTCGATGTGACTTAACACCAGACCTACGCCCGTGACCGTGACCGTGACCGTGACCGTGACCATGACCTTGGCTATGGCTATGGCTGGTTGAAGCATAGCTATCGTCGCCTGAGCCACTTTCATCGCGGCCATACGTAGAAGAGTAAGGGCCGTGGGCAAAGAGTTTGGCCGATGATGAGGCTGTGGGCGTGGGTACCGATGATGTGGTATGTCGGTGGCTATGGCCATGTGAGTGGACATGGGGTGAAAATGGAACGTTTTTGCTGTCACCCTGGTGGAATATATCCTCAATTGCCTCGTCGGCACGCAGCTCATCGAGTGGGCAATTCCACGAGGCTATCAGCATAGAGCGGTAGAGATCGACTTCGGCGACATCGCGGGCTTTGTTGGAGGCTATCATGGGAACCTCTGTACGGGGGTTAGTAGACTGGCCTAGTTGGGAGAAGAGCTTTCGTGCAACTTACTATTACCATCTTCCTGATCAGGTGCCTCGCCAACAAATACCCCGGCAAGACCACCAAACACTGGAGCAGTTTTCAAAGGCGGCGCAGCATAATTACGATCGCCATCTACTTGCACCATCAAAACCCCGATCTTGAGCGTGCTGTTGATCTTGCTGTCTTGCAGGAGATACCGCCGGATGATACCATCCTGGACGTCATATTGGCTAGGTAACGATGATCCTGCAGCCGAAGAAGCCATTGCAGCCGGCCGACGCCGAGAGAGCAACTGGATATCCATGTTCATACTCTCCTCGACAAACTCGCCTAGATTGACGCGCACCTTTCCGAGGGGGACTTTCTCGTCACGTAGGCCACCTGACGAGTATTCTTGAAGGACTTCGAGTTCCAGCCAGCACTCGCTCAGGTGCAAGGACTTGTCGATAGGGATACGCACATTTCCGATAAGCTTTGAGTACGAGTAGTGTACACGATGATTGGCGATGGCACGGCGCTCTGTTGCGCCGCGATGTTCAGCATGCATTGAGTGGACGATATGCCATTTAATGAGCGACCATCCGGCAACCAGTGGGACGTTATTCAAATCATAGATCTGCCAGGGGAAACAGCGAGGTGTTAGCGGCAGCATAGTAGAGGGGGGGAGTTGATGACGTATTAGGAGAGCAGCCAGCCGGCTGAGTGCGGGAGTTTACCTTGAGATGGAGCTCAAAGCGCGGTTGACGCACGTTGGCTTCATAGTTGCGAAGTAGCTTTTTCATTTGGACTATTGATATAGAGCGTATGATCTAGAGAGGGACTTGGTTAAATGTTGCAAGAAGGGAAAGCCGGCCGCGACCAAGAATCGACGATGTGGTGCTTGAAGCTTTGACGATAATATCAGGCGTAATGGGGCTTGGGGGAATCTTGCGGTCCATCAACTTCATTTGGAGTGCTGAAGAGGCCCCACTAAAGTGCCCTAAGGAGATCTTACAGGGGCTATCCATTACATGGGCTGAACTGGGAAGCCCTGTTTTCTTAGTGTATTTGGGGCTCTAATGGTGCTAAGGCACCACTGAACAAGGCCCCACGTCAATGACCGCCTTATCGATAAGAGCTCAATCGCTTGGTGGAGCATCCCTCAACTTTTTCTATTCCTTGGTTGATCAATCGATCATCATGTCCTAAGTTGAGCCATCTAGGCTGCGCTTCCTCCAGCAATCGACTCTGCTTCAAGTTTCTGTATCGAGATCCCGATGCCACCGCCTGTCAGAATGCCACTCCGACCCGGGTATGAGGGTGCTTCCAAGCGCAAAGGAAACTTCACCCCCGAAAGCGCTGGCGTCGCCAAGCGCCTCAAAGCTCGCCGTGACGCCCGCGACATCATCACACAACCAGCAAACGAAGCCCTCAAGGATGGTGCCCTTAATCTAGGTGCTTTTCTAGAAGCCCGGCAGTTCGAAATTTCGGCCTTGGAGGAAAGCATGCGTCTCAGCAAAGCAAGCAGATCACAGCGTGCCTTCCAACGTGTGCCCCGAGATATGCGTCGCCGCACGGCTAGCCACAACCCAAAACGAGTGCCAAAGCGGCTTCGGATGCGTGCTTTGCGTGAAATGGCCGAGGACAATACGCCCACGGTCACGTCACGGCGTCGTAAGCCACGGACCACGCGAGCCCGGATTCGAGCTGAAACAGCCAAGCGGCTGGGTCTGTTGGCCCAGAAGCGTAGGCAGCGAAAGGCGCGTGCAGAAAGGGAGCGCTCAAAGAGCGGCAAGACTAGTCAAGAGGATACTACAATGACAGGCGGGGTGGATGGGCAGACAGTCAAAAGCACGTGTAGCGCAACGCACGTCCGGGCACCAAGACCTAAGATTCGCAGAAATGCACTCAACGAGCCTCCTGCAACCCGATCCAAGTTTCGCAAACGCCAGATAAACAAGACTTGGCTACCGACACATGTCTGGCATGCCAAAAGAGCGCATATGACAGACCCCAAGACTCCTCTCTGGCGGTTTGCCCTTCCGTTAAGGCCAAACGAAAAGATGTTTCGCGTCACGCATCGCACACTCAGTGACCGCGGAGCGTTAGCATGGGATATGAGCTATATGAGTACGATAGGGCTGTATGGCCGCTTTGCTGGTGTAGAAAGAGTGCTTAAGAAGTTGGGCCTTTGTGCCCAAGGTCTGTGGGGCGATAAAGGGCGGAGGTGGAGAGCCGGAGTCCGAAGCTGGAGCGGTATGCTCAGCAAAGAAGACGGCGACCGTAACTCTCGGGCAGAGATTTGCCCTGGGACTGTAATTTGGAACCCTGTTGCCACTTCCAACTCCCAGGCAAACCAGCAGGATGCCCAGGTCTTTATCAGAGTCCACCCAGCAGCCTTCTTCGAGGTCTTCGAGACCTTGCTGACTTATATAAAGATGGAAACACCCAAGGTCTATATTGAAGATCTCAGGTTCGAAATTGGTAGTATTGATATCACAGGGCCATCTTCCATGGAGGCCTTGCTGAGCGTCATCAAGCCCTACCACACAGGAGACCAGACAACGAAACATGCCTCTATGTTCATGAATCTCTGCGGGCTGACAAATCCTAGCACCCTGCCTGTCGGCGCTATTCTAGGATTTAATATGGCTGATCCTCGGCTTCATTATCCGCCGAAGACTGTTCAGTTTACAGCCAAGTCCACCTCGACTCTAATGGACACGCTAGAGATATGGAACGCTAGTGTCGAAGATGACCTCAAGCCATATTCTCTATGGAACCGGGCAGCTCGCCACACTGCTTCACAGCTTCCCACCAAAAAGGCACTTGACCGTCGCAAGACCCACAATCCACCCGGCAAGCCACTCCCCGTTGGGCCCAACGACCCTCCGATTCCAGTTCTCCTCCTGGCCACACGATCGCAGCTAGGCACACGTGCCCTAGGGACCATCTCTGTGCTTCTGCCATGGAAATGTGTGCAGCCACTATGGCACAGCCTGATGCATGTGCCGCTCGCATCAGGGGGAAACCCGCGATTCGGCGGACTACGCGAAATCGCCCAGGCTCATGACGAGCGAAATATGCCGTTGTTCCCGCGAGACTTCCCCACCACCCGTGCTGGGGCTGAATATGAGTTGCAGAAGCGTCAAGAGCGTGAAAAGGAGTGGACGAAACGTCCCAAGTGCAAACGGACGTCGTGGGCTGCGGTGAATCTCGGTGCGGGCCGAAAGGGCGAGCTGGGCAACCCCTATGCGTCGGATTATGGCCTGATATTCCCTGGGACGACCGGAGATGCCTTTAATCTAAATAAAATGCGTCAAATCTGCGCTGCAGATGTCAAAGGCTTGACATTGCCTTTATCGCTGCCCGAGTTTAGTGTTATCCGCGTCAAAATCACCTTTTTTTCTCAAGGCATTGCAACCCCTGCCGCCCGAGTCTACCGTCTTCCCAGTCTAGCCCCTCAATCACCAACTGCCACTACAGCACCAGAGTCTGTTGAAGTACCGGCCACACAGCCTCACTTGTATTCATCCAGCACGGGCCTGCCTTCAGATTTGCGCCAGCAGTGGCTTGCATTAACATTGCCCGCCGCAAAGCCGTCGTCTAACGGTGGCCGACGTACATTTCGCTTACCGCCCAACACGTCACCCGACTCCAAGAAGGAAGCACTAGCTGCTCACTTGACGTCGGGCCAAATACGGCCGTTCCCGCCAGTGCCTAATTACCAGGAAAATATCCAGGGCCACCCCATGTGCCCGGGTGCAGACCGGCTTGTAGGCTTTGTTACTTCTGGTGGCTACTCTCTAAATTGCGGAAAGTCCACCGCTATCGCAACACTAAGAGCCGATTCTGCTTTAGAAGACGCTCTTGCTGCTCGCAAAAACAAAAACAAGCAGCAGGAAAAAGAGGCGTTTTTGTGTATTGTACGTAATCCTGGCCGCGAGATTGCGTGGATAGCCAGATGGGAGATAATTTGATGGTATAAAAGTCGTGCCATATATAAACTTTCAAGAAGTAAATGCATTAAATCATTGCTCTCGGCAATAGATGATGCGCTAGCAAACATGTTGAGACCGTAAATTATCATGCAATCGTAAAATAATAGGCCAAGGCAACGCCGAGAGAATCTACGCCGTGCGAAAACTTGTCTCCACAACACCTCGGCTTGCAGAACTTTGACCTCGGGACTCCTACACAGCTGGGCTATTTCAAAATAACAGTCATATAGATTGACGGGTAGCCTTGCGAGCTTTCTTCCATGGCCGCACAAAGTCATGGTAGTCGATATCCTCACCGTCATCCTCGTCTTCATCCTCCCATTCCCACAAACTCACGCTGTCTGACTCCTTCTGCTCGCCTGCTAGGCTTCCAACCAGCTGGTCGACCGCCTCTTTGCCATAGTGTGTAATCAGGACTGAGCGTAGTTCCGTGATAACAAACCGCACTTCTTCCTTGTCTACCTCTTGGAGCCATGTTGGGCGAAAGCGTGCATACTGTCCATGACTTTCTAGACGTAGCTGCAAACACAGCTCTTCCCAACGTAAGGCCCATAGCTTCCACAGGCTCTCAAGGCGGCGTCGGAAGGCAGTTTGGAAAATGCTTTCTTCTCTAGAAATCATATTTGAGGCCCTTCGCTCTCGCCGTTGCTGCGTTTCGGCGGCAATTTTCCGTTCCTTGATGAAGCGCTCATGTATGTCGTCCTGGATTCGTTGCTGTGTCTCTCTGAGGGACTTTATTTTCAGGGAATGATGTCTTTGGAGTCGGCTTAGGCTTTCCATTTGCTCCTGCAAGTGGCTTCGATGGAGGGAAGAGTTTGGGATGATGCTGTTCCAGTGTTTTTGTAAACGCTCAATGTGGACGTTTAGCTTGAGTTCTTTTGAAGATTGTTGTTGAATAAGCTGTGCTTCCTGGCGCACGTGTGAATCATCAAGTAACGATAAGGTCTTGTTTTGGCGCTCGATCACGCTATCTAGGAGAGTCCTAGCACTATTCCATTTAGCCTTCAGAGACTGGCTGAGATAGGATTCGTGACGGGCATTTAGGGACTCAAGCTGCTTCGTATAATAGTCGAAGAACTGGCTCAGTTCTTCTCGGGATTGGTGTTCCAGGTGCGCAAAGCGTGGATTTTGAACTGTCCGATAGACTAGCTGGGCATCTTTTTGCGCAAGATTATCGGCGTCTCGCTTACGGGCCATCTCGGCTTGATGGCGATAACGATTAAGCCGGGAAATTGAGCAACCTTTGGAACACTGACCAGGTTCCATGCAAATATAGCAAAAGAAGGCGCCGCACGAGCAGCGAACTTGTCGACAACCTTCTTTGAGTTCTAATAAACAGTGGCATCTAATGCATTGCCGCCATCCATACTTATATATCATATTTAAAACAGCAGGGGGCTCCAGGCCCAGCACGCATCTCTCGTTTGGAGGATGGTTATACTGCTTGCAAGAGGTACAAATGTTTGTTTTACAGGCCCAGCAACGTAGTGGCGAGCCAGAGTGTAGATCCTGGGGCTGGAGGGCGGTGAATTCGCTACATGAGGGCTTTGGACACCATACTCGGCATACAACGGGGGTTATTGCAATATAAACCGCTTCGAGGAATTGGCGGAGCTGAGTTTCATCTAGGGCTGCCACTATGACGTCCCCAGTGATAGCGACCCCGCAGCATCGGGGCGGCAATTTAGCCTCTTCCTTAATGGAAGGCAAAATCATCTTTCCCAGGCATGGTAGACAGCAAACGTCGCCGCACTTTAAAACACGGTAGCTTGGGTAGGGGAAAGAGTCACAGCAACACATGCACGTTCTACAGTAGCAAGAAGTCAGTTGGACGCCATACAGATCTTGGGTAGTGTTGAAGGGACAGGTTATGTATTTGTTGCTCCCCCTTCAAAAAAGAAAAACATACCTCAGTCCCTGTTGGATTGGTTCATCTCGAGTTCTGGGACGTTGGTACTTGGTCTTATTACTACCACCACTGGCTTTGTAAGCATGACCGGCCCAAAGCCCATTAGGTTGCCGGTATGTTGAAATCAAGGCCTCATATTGATCCAGAGTGGCCGAAAAGGCCTGTAGCCGAGTATGATCATAGCCTAAATATAAGCCTTTTTGCTTGGTATTGGGAGAATTAGGTGCTGATGACGTAAAGGGCGAAGACGAGAGCCGTTCATTCAAGTGGTGGATGCTAGTTTTGAGAGCAATGACTTCAGCATTGAACTTTGTTTTGGTGCTCTGGAGAACCGCCGTAAAATACTCATCGTCGCTGATCTCATCCAGTGAATCCAGGGGCTTCATGCTTGTGGGATTTGCTTTTGTCTATGGAGACAGGCCAAGCAGCCAAAGCCGGATTTTCTTTCTTTTATAGATCTGACGCCAAAAGCGAAAATAGAATGGCTATGTTGGGAGAAGGGAGGCGAAGTATTATAAGTGAGAATGGATATAAGAAACAGAAACCCAGGAGAAATAGAATCCGACAGTAGGCTTTCGAAAGAAGTCGTCAATATTCTGAGGATTTACTGTTAATTGGGCTTTTTTTCCCTTTTCACGGGGGCCAAGTCAAGGATAGGATGAGACGAGGCGACACAAGAGATCAACGGTGGGTACGAAAAGAAGGTGATGTCGCTTCTATTTGATTTCCCTTCTTGGTTCAAGGCTGTTTCTGGAGTGTGAACTATGTTAGCCTGCTTTCAAAGCTTGATGTCTTTTTTTTTCTTTTTCTTTTTCTTTTTCTTTTTTCGTTCTTTTTCGTATAGCACAACTGCACGGAGGCATAATCCTAAGATGAGAAACACCGGAATTTCCGCGAGTTGGAACAAGGCACAAGGGAGAAACGTGACGGCTGATGATTCCCGAAAGATGAGGGATAACAAAAAAGCGAAGCCCGCAGAAGACATGTACATAGGATGTGTGCTCTCGCTCAATTTGCTTACCGATATTCCTCGTGAGTACAACAGGCCGAGCAGTAGAAAGCAAAGACCAAGTGCATGTACTGAAGACAACGAGAGACACTGAATGTCACCAGGATGTCACTAAGCGACGGTTAGCTGGACAATAGCGTGTGGCCAAAACCAGAGCTGATCAAAGCATCCGCTTTATGATCAAGTTGCAGGCCACGCAGCAGGGAGGATGGCGATGGAGACAGAGAGTAAAAGATAAAGAGAGAGAAAAAGAGGAAAAAAAAAAGAGGGAGATGAGAGGGTACTGAAACTATCGTTTGCGAGAGTCTGTTTGGACAGGCAATTACTTCATGCAGCAGCTGCTCGTCTTGACTTCAAAAACTAACTGGTTCTTTCCGTTTTTGCTCGCTAGAAGTGGGCGTATTTGGTGCATTGGCTTGAGCTCTGCGAGAAGAATGGCAAGAGCGATCGATAGAAAGAGGAGATAGGAAGAATGGAAGGGGTAGTTGCATGTCCTATGAGACTGCCATAAATCTAACCCAGCTGGTGTTTCCTCAGACATACTACTAGCAAGGTTCTAGACTAGACGGCATGTGGGCGTGGGCTATTGCACTCATATATAAATAACCACCACACTCTACCTTGCAGCACAGTGTTTCCAGGCCAGCACACAGTATCAGCGATACCTTGCCAATGGCCGCCTGCGAGCACATATAGACATGTACGCACACACAGTAATCACGGGGAGGTTACACTTCGACCTCTCAAACAGGGTTCCATAAGTGTAAATCAGAGCGCTAGAAACAAGGAAAATGTTCCTTGCATCCTTATATCACATGTGATGGGTGGGTTGAACATGCAGTACGTAGTATGTATGGATACTGTCCCGCACGCCTTCAACTATTTCCCCTTGGCCACTGCTCCCATAAGCCAGGATGGCCAATATCAATATGCCTCTGCAGCTGAAGCCTCCTCCTCCAATAGCTTGATCTGTACAATCGACCCGGACTTGGTGGCGGTCCGCTAGGTCATTGTAACGATCTCTTCGGCAATGCTTGCTCCACGAATACTACAAACAACGGACCTTGTTTTCCACATGTGCTCACAAGTATCTCTACTCTACTCACATCTCACATGCTTGCTACTCTGTCCTCCCAGGTCCCCCCCCCCCCACCCCCCCCCCCCCAATTGGCCCTTTTCTGATGCGCAGTGTTTTGACATTGTCTTATTTTTCTCTTTCTCCCCTCCTTCACAACCCCTGTTTGATTTGGTGCCCATAGCCAGACATAGCCATGTGCTGGCGGTTCCTCCTGCAGAGAGGGATGCATGCTGAGTTGCTTTGTATGCGGGTATGTTCCCATGGATTCCCATGGAAGTTGCAAAGCGTGAAAAGAAGCCTAAACGAAGGGGACTTGTGTGGGAAAGACATAGGTGATGAAATGGCCTCGCACAGCGCGCGGACAAGCGACCAATGAGCACTACATGCCACCTGGGGCTGGCCGTCTTGAATTGGCTCAACGAGCTCAGCTATGTGCCTTTGTGTTGGTCACCTGTGTGATGATGCCCTCCCTATCTTGGGTTTTAGGGCTCCTCTCTTCCACTCTCGTCCCCCAAGCCATTCATAGACCTAACCAGCCACAAACACCTCGTTGATTCGCCGCAAGATGTTTTATCAGCGTGTCTCATTTCGTTCTCTTTACTTCTCTTCAGTTATGGCTAAGCTCTCCCTTGTTGGTCTTCCCAGCATAGCTGGGTCTGTCTTTGCACCTGACTGAAACATTGGAACGCCGATTTCATGGGCGTGCTGGGATAGAGACAGTCTTGTCTTCCTTCTTGCTTTCCTTATTTCATTCATGCCTAGCTTTACTATCTAGATTGGGCCTCAATGCTTTTTAGTTTTCATGTAAGAAATAAGTCGGTCGTATGGGGGGGTCTCGGTGCAACAGAAGAATCCTGAATAATACATGACAAATGCTTGTTTTGTCACATTTAGTGACTCGAGGCTTGCCTATATATGCACAATATGGGCATGCACTGCACTGTACAAAATGTACATGGGCTTATATACTCCCACTATTCTCACGAAACTGTATTGTTATTTCTCTTGGTCGTAGCTCGTATATTAGAGAGCTGGGAAGCCGATCTGCTCACACATCACCGCCACTCTACGACCCAGCCGCAGTACCCAGTACAATGAACAGCGCGACCACATTCTAAACCTTGTATCTGGCTAATCAATTGATCACATGCTCATTCATATGACTGATTTACCAGCTTTGAAGCGCGTCTAGAAGCACCTTGCAAGCTCGCTTCGGCATAACGTCCCACAAGCCCCTAAGTCGTTCGCTCTTTGTAGAACTTACTCCCGTCTAACACTCATGCCATGCCTTTCACGTTTCCATGTTCCAGCTTGCTTCGTATCCGCGTCCAGCTACCACGACATTTAGGCGCCTGTTTCTTCCAGGTATTTCTATCATATTGACAGTATATCCAATAGGGCGATGCGCTCCACTGCCGTAGTATACATAAGTTAAAATTAGTGATACACACTTGACGCCCCATCTCAACAGCCCAGCCTGTTCACCCATCTTACAAGGCGGCCATTGTCTTTATGGCCCTACAGCACCAGTCTTGCTATTGGTCCAAATAACATTGTTGTTTGGCGTTGTCACTCTAGTGCAGCTTGTTTGTTACATGAGGGTACTTCGGCCCATGCACAGCCAGATCGTCCATCTCGATCCTTCCAGTTCAGTCTCGCCAAGTAATAGAGTACCGTTAAGACATTTCCAAGTTACTATTACCCTGTTAAGTCCGACGTTTCTATCCCATGTCTGTCTGCAAATCCTAGCTCCGGACGATGTCCCCTCTAGGCCTCAGTGATGCTATGCTGGCCGTGAATGTTTTACCACTTTCCAGGAGAGCTGTGTTTTTATGAGTACCTTGAGATATATCAAAATATGTATCTTCTTGGTGTGATCGCTGCTGTTCTTGCGTCAGTGCATCATGTTGCAACATCTGTCTCCAATCTTCAAATTCGTCAGAGTCCTCGCTTTCGCTTTGAGCAAGGTCGTAGGTCTTTCCACATTGCCAGCTTTGGGGCTGTGAACGAAGAGGTCGTAAAGTGTTTATACATTTGTCTGTGTGACCAAGATACCCGTGTCGGCCGAGAAGAAACGGGTAGCTGAATTCTTCACCATAATCGTCGTAACCACCTTCGCCTTTCCCGCCGCTCAATGTAAAGTCTAGAGCGTCATCTCTCATGGGATTCTCTCCGTCGTCATCTTCCAGCTCTATAGCCATAGCATCTGCCAAGATTCGGTCGCCCTCATCCACTGTAACTCCATCAGCCGCTAGCAGGCACTTCTCTATGTGCTTGAATAACACGGCTGCGGCACATGGTGGAAATGCATTACCAATTTGGCGAGTTCGAAATGCCCCAACAAACTCATGATACATTGGGAAGCCCTGCAAAAGAGCAAGCTCTCGGGTCGTGAAACACCTCCTGCCGCTATAGTGGTAGTTCTGGCCTCCGCTGGTAGTCACACATCTCGTTAATATACTGTTGTTATTCCAGCGTGGCATATTCTTGCGCTTCATTTCTCGCGGCCGGTGTAGAGGGTCATCTCTTTGCAAGTTAAGCTTTCTCAGAGCCTGCCGCACTGTGACTAGCGGCAGCAGTCCTGTCTCCCATGGCTTATCAGAGTGTGTTGGTGACGGAAACGTGGGGAGTGGCTCCCCCGGAGCAGCCCCAATAACTATCAGTCGCTTGCGACGGGCAGGCAGGCCCCATTCAGGCAGAAACACGTACTTCCACCGCACTGCGTAGCCGCATCTAGTGAAGCTGGCAATGAGGTTGTTGAACACAGGGCGCCAGTGACGATGCAAAAGGCCAAAGGTCTGCTCAAACGTGAGAACACGCGGCTTTACTCGTGTTATAATGGCCTCGCAGGAAAATAAAGCCGCAAAATTAGCCTCGTCCTTTTCCTGGCTGTTTATGGTGTGGGCTGGCGAAAAGACTTGGCACGGCGGTGACAAGTGAAGGACGTCACATTGGAACCGAGTTCGGCTTTCGATATTGTCGCTGTTGTCTTGAGGTGCAGACCGGCAAATCCACTCGTCTATGTTCATACGAAGGAGGTTCACCTGGCTGAAGTTCTTCTGGTAGCTATCGCAAGCCAAGTCCCAGGCATCGATGGCATACTTGAGGTGCAAGCCAGCTCGCATAGCGCCCCGCGACGCCCCCCCAGCCCCGCAAAACGAATCGAAAAATGTGTACTTCTGGCCAGGAAGCCGTTGCTTTGTATCATCTCGTTTAGGCACTCTATTTTCGGGATGCTCCCAAGACTCAGAGTTTTCCAGTGTTGGAGGTATGTAACTCCCACCCGGGATTCTGATCTTTTCCGCCCACATTTGCCGAAGAGTCTCGGTGCTGACTCTGCAATCGGGATCTGCGTCGCTCTCGTTGTTCCGAACCAGGACAGCTTCTAGGTCTCGATAAAGAGAATATGACTCTAGATGGCGTTCGCGAACTCGTGCTGAAGGGAAGTATTGGATGAACTTCCAGCGGCATATCAGCTCGTCATTTGCCGTAGCATGAATAGGCCATAACGCATTGCTAGTCTTGAGGATGAGAACATCAGCGACCGACTTTAAAGGCACTTCAACGGCGGCTTGAGTCTCCTCATCCCGGGCATCGTTCAGATCAACGTGGTACACGGCACAAACTTCATTTCGGGCCTGTTCAGCCGACCACGGCAACATGCCCTGCATTTCCACTAAATGCACGTATTGAACGCCACGCAGAACAACCCCGTTGTAGCCCTGAATAATGTGCGATATGCGAACATAGCGTTGGCTGTCAAAGCCATTGACTTCCACTGTTGTTCCGGGTGTTAAAACATGCCCGAGCCAAGCGATTCTGTCGAGGTAGGTCACAGGAGCTATAGGTTCGTTGCCCGTTGGAAGCTGCCGAGATTGGCCGAAATACTCGTCAACATCAGAGAGTTCTATGGCATCTTGCTCGAGCTCCTCTTCGGCGTTTTTCCAGTCTTGCAGCAGAAAGGTCACGTCGTCATTGTCGTTGTCCTCGTCCCGATTGTCGTGGTCGTATTCCCTATTGTTGATGCTCACTGTTGTGTGTCCGCGGCTGAGCCGTTTGGTTGTGCGTTTTTGTTGCCACTGTTTGCTGGAACGGGCGTATTCGCCAGCTTCAGTATGTTCATTTTCATATTCAGAGAATGTATTTGAAGAGGGAGATCTGTCACGAGTGAAGAAGCTGGCTTGGGACATGGCAGTGATGAGGCTGATGCGTGTGACTGATGGTCCAAGTCATGAGGCGTCGGTCACGCTACCACAATAGAGTAGCAAGAAAAAGAAACGTATTTGCCATGGGCAGTGGCTTAGCCAGAGATGCATACAGTGCAGTTCGCATATGTAAATGTTTGCAAGCACTAGCAATGCATACAGTTTAGATGCCTGGCCCCTGGGGGGTGTCACTAAGAGCAGTGTCTGTGAAGCCTGCCGCCTGGAATAGATTAGCCACTGGTGCCTATGCGCATCTTGATCTGTATGGTGATAGTGTTTGATGAAAGCTTTCAAGCTCTGGTGTAAAAACAAATAAATGGTCTCGTCTTTAGAGGGCTACCAAGTATACTGGGCGCATGCTGGAGGTACAGTAACCCTAGGCTGGTAAACCCTAGTATAGCTGTATAGTTTCCGCTAAGGTCAATCATCAGACCACATTCCACATCAGCTAGTCTTCCCAGATCAGGCATCTTGAAATGGACTAATTTCAACTAGCATAGCACTTCCTTGGAGGATCCGAACAGAGCTTTGGTCAACTATGAAGATGGCCAAAAGCGGGCATTTTACGTCATAGGGTCTTACACATTACCACAGATGCTACATATATAAGACACCACGTCCAGCCCAGACAACAGCGCAAAACCAAGCATCACTCAAGTTCTTCACTACTGCCAAAACTGCGACACCAGCCATAAACAACCCATTTTTCATATTTGAAAGTTCACACTGCATACAAGCATATACTTGTATTTAAACCATTCTGATTCATCATTCACCATGCCTGGAAACAACAAGGTACGCTTCTTCTTCTACCTGTTATTTTTCTACTTCTCCTACCGGGTGACTGCCTCTGTGTATGTCTCTCTTGTCTATGGCCCTAACCATGTTCTTCGGAATCTGCCCACACAGACTACCGAGGGCCAAGAAAAGGAGTTTACCATCCAGCCTGTGCCTGGTGCCGACCAGCAGAACGAGGGACAGCTTGACCCTAAGTTCGCGCCATTCAAAGCGAACCCTGGACCGGCGCGACAAGACTTGAGCGGAGTGGCATTTGAAGGTACTAAGGAGGACCGACAGGCGCGTGCTGCAGAGTTGAACAAGAAGGGGGGGGCCAATTAGGCCGCTTGATTTGTCATGTCTCACGCCTATAGCTATAGCTAAATACACTACTCCATAACGCTACGATATGCTCTCCTGTTCTATTTGGTGACTTACGCTTACGCTTTCCCTTTTTCATCCTAATTTATTTTTGACTGGAACTCTTAATACTTACTTCTCATCATGATGCTCACGTTTAGGCTGTTGTATGTCGTATAGCTGTTCCAGCAGGGTGTTCGTGCCAGGGGAGTTGTAGGCCTGGAGATAATAATATCGCCGGGATAGACGGACTCTCCAGGACGCCGACATGAATATGTTGGCCAGGGATACAAAGGATAGAACTAGGAAAAGAAGAAAAAAGGAAGAGAGAGCAAGACAGCAGAAGACGTGTGCGTGTGCGTGTGCGTGTGCGTGTGCGTGTGCGCGGTAGGAAAAAGTACGGCCTAGGGTCTTGGCTTGTGCCAAGCAGTCAGTACGTGATTATGTATACATACACCACTGATACTGTGTCTGTTTTTCTGGGCGGTTCTTGTCATTGCCATCATCGTTTCTCTCGGTTTCTCTACGCTGCGTACGCTGAGGCTGCCATCTTAATGTGGGTCGTTTAATGATCGCCCGGCCTGGCCTCGTCTTCCTCTGGTTACTTGGCTGGCCTCCAGCAGGCTCAGCTCAGCGTACACACAGAAAGGGGTGGTGCAGGTGAGGAGAGTGCCTTGTAGACACAGAGACTCCCAGTTTCGTGCCTTTTCCGGTTCTCCGGCTAGTGGACTGAAGACTGACTGATTGCTTTCCTTGCAAACTTCTATTGGATGGAACGGAACGGGCTTGTTGTGCTCTGTGTGTGGAGTGCGCACATTAGCATCCCATCAGAGCTAATAGGGCAGGCTTTCACTCAATCCCCTTCTATGGTAGCACTAAAACTATAGAATCCCTGCTCCCTAAAGCCTCTAAATGCCCTGTAAGCTCCCCAGTTGTCAGCCTAGACTACGCCTTAGCTCCCCTGGTCTTTAGTTTCTTAAGGCCTTGTTCTTTGTAATCCTGTTCCCACATTCCACTAATCTTTTGTCTGCCTTCAGCTATCTTTCTGCCTTCTGTCACAAAAAGCTCAGCCTTGGTTCTTCTTGTCTTGTCGCACCTTATTCTGCTGTTCCCATCGCCCCCTTCTTTATCGCTCCAGTTCGTGGGAATTCATCCAGCACAACCACCCGAACCACACCAAGTCGACGCTGCTGTTCTCCTGCCACCGGCGTGCTGAGGGTACTGTCGATAGGTCGACTAAGTCCCTCGCGAGCTCTTCCTTTAGGGAATTGCAGAACCCCCTCCTCTCCCTGCCTTGTCAGAACTCACAATCCTCACCCGGCTCGCTCAGTGTTGTTGTTTTCGTTGCTGCTGTGCCTTTCATATCCCATCATCCATCATCCATCATCCAATATCGCTATTTCTATACTGTATTACGAAACAAAACCTCGCCCTTCCCTTGAATCTCGATCAACCCATCTTCCACCCGACCAATGCCACAATGCCAACCATCCTGAATGATGACGACAAGGAGACGGTCCGCCGCTATGTCCCCAAGCAATCCAACAAGATCCAGGCTGTTGCAGTTGCAAAGCTCTATGTTGCGCATCCAAGCCGCTCCCATTGGACTGACACCGGGATTCAGGGAGCAGTAGTGCTGTCTAATGACTTGGTTGGAAACACCTTCTGGCTGAAAATTGTTGATATCTCGGTGAGTGCATCTGCTAACTAACAGCCGATCGAATGCCTGGACTAACACAGCGCCCTGCTCGCCTCTGCAGCCTTCCAACCGTGGCGTCATTTGGGACCAAGAAATATACGAGTCATGGCAATACAACCAGGATCGCACATTCTTCCACACCTTTGAAATGGAAGAATGCGTGGCTGGACTTTCTTTTGTTGATGAAAAGGAGGCCAAGCAGTTCCTGAAAAAGATGAATGATCGTGAAAAGAATGCCAGTAAAGCCACCAAAGCTACTCCCTTTGGCGGATCTGGCCAGCCTGTGAACCACAAGCACGGCATTCTCGGCGGATTATTCGGTGGCCATCGCCACTCTTCAGCTCCTACTGTGGGGGCTCCTCGTCACCAAGCACCATCATCTAATGGTAACTATTCTGAGTTTGCCCTGCTTGATGCCTTCGACCCGCAATGGCGTGAAAACTTTGGCGAGGATCTCAAGCAAATGGGTCTTACTGAAGACCTCATTAAGGAAGACCAAGAGTTCATTGTGCGTTTTTTGCGAGAGGAGCAGCAAAAGCAGCTACGCGCCAGCGAACCTGCACAGCGACACGCACCACCACCACCCCCATCAGCATCTGCCCCTGTCTCTACTACTAGCACTCCCAGCGTCAATAGTAATGGGAAGTCAGTGAGACAACCTCCTCCTCCTCCACCCACCAGTCGATCAACGGAGCCTCCAGCTCCCCCACCGTCTCGACGAAATGGAGCTCCACCGCCTCCTCCGACTCGTCGGTCCGCGGCCGGTGTCGATGTATCCCCTAACCGGACCCGATTCGCCGCCCCTCCGCCCTTTCCTGATGCCGGGAAATATGCTCGTAGTAATGCCCCGCCGCCTCGTGAAAGTGCGGCTCCTCCTTTAGCCAACCCTGGCCCTCCCCCGCCTCCTAGACCAGGAAAAGTCCCCACGGATGCACCTGCGGCTCCTGCAAACAATCGTCCTAGTGTGCATATGATGCCACCAGCACCGCCAGCGCCGCCTGCACGCAACGCTGTTCCACCACCACCTCCACCTCGCGAAGCAGTTGCTGCTCCAGCTCCGCCTCCACCCCCGCCGACACTACCTCCAAAGATTGCTGCTCCTCCTCCTCCACCTAGAGTTACCACCCCTCCCAAGGCACCTGCATCGGCAGCCCGTCCCGTCACGCAGGCTCCTGTCAACAACGCTCCACCGCCAGCACCGCCAGCACCGCCAGCACCGCCAGCACCGCCAGCGCCTCCAGCACCGCCATCCTTACCTCCCCCAAGCAAAGCTCCTTTGCCAACCAACAATGCTCCGCCTGCTCCACCTCCAGCACCTCTAGCACCTCCAGCGCCTCCTGTGCCATTCAGCAGTGCCCCCCCTGCACCTCCTATGCCTCCACCCCTTCCGTCAAACAACGCTCCTCCTACTCCTCCCCCTCCCCCCCCCCCTCCCGCTCCTCCCCCTCCTCCTCCGTCCCCTGCCCCCCCACCCCCCCCACCCACCCCCCCCCCCCCACC
>JAXASZ010000440.1:0-48535 GCA_038407095.1 Ceratocystis destructans
GGGTTCTTTCTCCGTGCGCCCACGGACTACACTAAACTGAGGCAACCACTTCGCCAAACTGAGGACAAAACCAATGTACTCCACCAAGGACAACACCTTGCGACGATAGCCGTTGGCCTCATAGACTGGATTACTACATAGATAGGGCGTCACAGACCGAAATACCAGGCAACCAATCTTGGAAGCACACCCGGCAGAGAAGCCCTTGGGCAACGTCTAACGGAGAAAGCTCCCTGGCTGCAAGGCTGGACCCTAAAAAGTCAGAGGAGAGTTTCTGCAACAGCTGACCAGAACATGCCGTCGTATTGCTGTGGAAAACCAGTAGATAGACATTGAATATCATAAACAAACTAAAAAATAATATATGATGAGAGTCTGTAAATTGCAAGGCCGTTACTAAATATGTTGTTATATTGACGTTAAAAATATGTACAAGAATCGAAGGGAAAAAAGATAAAGTTGCATGTGACAAGGCTTCTACTAAGCAACCATCACACTTTACAAAACTTAGATTCTGAAATCATCCTTTCTTTCGCTTGATGCCCCCCGTTCAGATGGAGTTAAAGACAGCCAAGCTAGACATGGCAGTACCATCACGGGCAAACATGCAGTTGTATTCGCAAGACGAGCCCAGGTTAGCGTTGTTGACCCACGAAGGCTCCCAGTAGAAGATACCCAGACCATTGCTAACACCGGCAACAATAGCAGCAACCTCCTTCATCCAGGTAGTCTGGCCATCGACGGAAATAGGGATAGAGGAGGTATCAGCGGGGAACTGGAACTTGGGGTTGGGGCATGAGGTAGGCCAGTCAGTCTCGGCAACAATGAGGCCCTTTTTGTAAGTCGAAGACAGGTTGTTCAAAGAAGACTTCAGGTTGGCCAGAGTAGCTTCAGAGTTGTAGAAAGGGTAGTAAGAAACACCAATGATATCAAAGTCACTCAGAGACAGAGGGCCCTGCTCAAGGACGGTCTCGTACCACCACTTCTGAGTCTCCCACTTCCAGCCGTTGTCCAGGTGGATAGCAATCTTGGGAGCAGTACCCAGTTTAGAGCTACGGACACCAGACGAGGCGGATTTTAGCAGACGCGCAAGATTATAGGGGTTCGACTCCATGCTTCCAGCAGGGAAAAGCATGCCGCCGGTGATCTCATTACCGATAGAGATGATTTCAGGGGTGATACCGTTGGCATGGAACTCGTTAGAAACCTCCAGAGTGTAGTTATACAAAGCCCAGGCGAGGTTGTCAATGTCAGTGGGCCAACCAGATGGAATTTTCTGGTTGAGGGGGTCAGCCCAAGTATCGGAGTAGTGGAAGTCCAGGAAAAGCTTCATGCCGGCTTTCTTAGCACGCTTGGCCAGCTTAAGGTTAAAGTCCAAGTTGTAGTTCTTGTCCTTGGGGTTAACCCACAAGCGCTGGCGGACAATGTTGACACCACTGTCAACCAAGATGTTTTCCATGCTGGACGCGGCGCCATTGGCACTCTTGTACTGGAGGCCATTAGCCTCCTCGACGGGCACAGAGGACCAGTCAACACCACGGTAGGTAAGGGCAGCCTGAACGGGGGCCAAACCGCAGGCCAGAACGGAGATAAACTTGTTGAAGATCATCTTGAAGATACAAGTGGGCAAGTATAAACAGCAGGGTAGCACTTTCGAGGTGGGTAGTGAGATGGTGAGAAATCGACGGTGACGACCGAGGTGTTGCTTTTCAACAATATATATATGCGTATAGAAAAAAAGAATGAATGTACCGATACGGTATGGTAAAGAGCGACCAGAGCAACAGGCAGATCAACTGGCACTGGAGCAGCAAAAAAGCAATCAAGGAAATGAACGGTGGAGATCACAACACGACCCAATCAAGCCCGAAGATGAGATGGAAAATCTTGATGGTTGAAAGTGTGCAGATCTGGGGAGGCCGCGACGTATATATATATATATATATATATATATATACATGCTTATTATCTTTTCAAGCTGCAACCAGGCGGCTTGTCTCGTGTACCCCTTACTCATAGGAATTCAGGTCTCCGAACTGCTACCTTGAGTCGAGAAAGAATAAAGCCGCCTTGTTCATTAACCCCAAATTAAATGACAGGGCCTCCCTGCGTTTAGCCTCCATAGGATATTAAGAATCACGAGTTAGATTCCGCGCAAATTCTAGCTACTTCTTTGCTGGTTTCCGAGCCTCGGACCCTGAATCCCTGATGCTAATTTCAGATGAAACCTCGCCTGCCATACAACGTTAATGCCCTTTGCGCAAGCAGGCGGTCGCCCTAGAAAGCTGGAGAAAGAAGCACGAAAATAAAATGCAGGGAGTGGGGGGAGGGGGGTTCCAGAGCATGGCAAGGTTTACTATTCTCTCGCGCAATGAAGTCTAGATTGGCCAGTGAACATTAAGCCAAGACATATTTGAGACGTCAAGGTTGAGATGTTTTCTCCAGGCTCTAACTTCTTGGTATTGTATGCTGTATCAGGTTACAGCCCACAGGCGGAACCGTTCAGCAATATGAACTACTCACTAGACAGGAGTGTGATACCAGTCAGCCATACAAGGGTCGCGAAGTCATGAAGCTATAGACATGGCATATCGATAAGGATAGGGGAGATGAAGGGGACGCCTTCCAAGGAATGGTATCTGTTGTAGTACATGTAATTTGGGCTGGTGTTGGAGAACAATACACCATAGGACTCCTAGATAGAGTGAGGGATGATTCTAGCAGGAATTACCCTTTACAGGAAGAGAAAGCTTTCTTTTTTTTTCCGCCTAACGGCTCTCAGATAGCATTTGCGACGAACCAACCATTCTTGCAAAACGCCGTGTCATACGATGGATGCTTGTGAGTGTTGGCTGACGTGAAGCCCGTAACCCTAGTCACACGTCATTTCTCCTAGCGTTACTTTAAGCCTTCTTGTTTAAAGGGATAAGAATAAGAGTAAGTAAGATAGTTGGTGACAATTGCCCCAAACCCTGGTTGGGCATTACCTTACCTACCAGCAGCCATAATGTTTTCCACTATGGATTGTTTTATCGGTGAATTTTGTTGCAGGCAATCACAAAAAGCTCCTGTTTGCTTGCTCTACAAACGGACTGCTCTCCTTGGCTGCAGTTGCAACCTGTAAACATTGAGAATATACAGCGTTGGGCCCAATAGTAGCGGGATAAGAACAGGATAAGCGGCTGTTTATTACGTGCCTGCCCACTATGAGTGGCTTGCCAGTTTGAGTGATGACGTTCTTAGGAAGCAGGAAGCAGGAAGCCCTCACCCTCTATGCTCAACCCCTTCTCCTTCCAACGGCCAATCACGAACTGCCACCCCACCAAACCAAGCCCCGGGCAGACTTCTTGTTTGTCCCAGATGAAGGTTGAGGCTTCCCCAAAGCTCCAACTAAGTTGTTGCCTTGTCTGCCTCCAGACGTCAGCGAATCGATTCGTGGCGTCGCTCTCGCCCGCCCTTTTTTTTCTTCTCCAAACCCCCATCTTCGCTTCTCCCTCACTGCTTTTTCTTCCTCTTTTTTTTTCTTTCTTTTTCTACACTCCAAGGTTGTGTTGCTTGTTCGGACTGCTGCTGTGTTTATTTTTGCCTGTCACTCCAACGCCTGGGCCTCGCCTTAAAGCTGTTGCATTTGTCTTTGTTTCAGCCTTTTCTCTACTGAGAACTATTTTTACACCTCTTTTTTTTTTTTGTTTCAACTGCCTTTCGCCTTCTCTTCGTTCCCCTCCTCTGCCTCGCTTCTTTTCTGCCTTTAACATTAAATTCATCCAACGTTCGATAATTTCTACCAGCTCCATCCCGTTGACGCACTGATCCGCTTCCTTTTTTTTCTTTTTCTTTTTTCCTTTAATTTTTGTGGATTCTTGCCATTTTTTTCTATTGCCATCATCATTTTTTTTCGTTCTTTTTGCGCCTTTATCCTCGTCTCAACCGATCTAGAAATACGCCGCAAGAAAGCTGCAAGATATCTATCGCCGACCCGAAATGACGTTAAGATCCAAGATTGCCCGCCATTTTGGCGAAACTGTGAGGCTCTCCATTCTTTTGTTGCACATCACCTGAGCAATTGCTGCCCTGAAAAAAAATGAAAAAAAAAGGGAAAAAAAAAGAAAAAAAAAAAGGAAAATTCCTGCTGATATGTCGCGTTCCCGTGGCCCGCTGCATGCATCTTGATGTGCATGCCGTCTCCATTTTGTCCTTTCAAGAACTACCGTCGCTGTAGGGTCGGGGAGCGCAGTGCTTCCGGCTCATTACCCCTTCATTGTATTCTCTTGTTTTCCCTTTGCCCTCCTGGTTGACAACTCTGATACCCTTCACACCAACTTGTCGCTATTTTAAGCCTGTCCTAGTTCGTGCTCGGCTTCGTCGCATTTCGCTAGGCCTAAACCGTGGCGTGGGTTCCGTCAATCAACGTCATTGGGGAGAAAATTCTGTGCACTGAATCAATCTATCTCGACTCATAATTTCCCTTCTTGCTACCCCTTATTTTGCAAAATATGATTTACTGACTTGTAATCTACCGAGAAGATGTCCCCACATCAGCCGTATTTGTCCTGTAAGTTGAAGATCTGCCCTCGTTTGCGGATGGGGCTCACGTCGGCCAATATACAGCTTCTTACTAACCAAAATATCGCCTCAGATCATGATATCCTCTGTACGTTGACTGCCGCCTTTGATCCGTCGTCCAATTTCGCTCACTACAATCTTGCAACTTCTCCATCCCGATCTTTTGCTTGAAAGTGCTAACACTGCTCAAGTAACTTACGAGGATCTCAAGGCTCTTCGCAATGACTGGCTCACAGACAACGTATGTCCGTCCGTATAACTGTTGTCAAACCTGGCGTCAGCTATAGTTTCCTATTAACACTGCTATTAGAACATCGCCTTTTGGGAGGAGTATCTGGAGCGTGAGGTGCTCCCCAAGTATCCCAAGGCCCGAGTCATCTTACTACGACCCAGCATGACCTTTCTCATGATGAAGGACCCTGACCTAAAGAGCGTCAAGTCTGCTCTTCCCGATTTTAGACACA
Source organism: Ceratocystis destructans (assembly GCA_038407095.1). Taxonomy (NCBI): domain Eukaryota; kingdom Fungi; phylum Ascomycota; class Sordariomycetes; order Microascales; family Ceratocystidaceae; genus Ceratocystis; species Ceratocystis destructans. Next base: position 5,028 of record JAXASZ010000440.1, read on the forward strand.
TCTCGCACATCTTCCTTCCGATCAACGATAATCGTAACGTCGGCGTTGCAGAAGGAGGCTCTCATTGGTCGTTGCTCGTCGTGTCATTACTAGATCGTGTTGCCTTTCACTACGACTCTCTTGGCCGCTCCAATTACTATGAAGCCAAGAACGCCACGCAAATTTTTGGCCGCTTGCTACGGATACCGTTGACGTTTATGCACCTTGATGATACTCCCCAGCAAGAGAATGGAAGTGATTGCGGCGTTTTTGTATGCATTTTGATGCGCCATCTTCTGGTCAAGAGACTGTTATGTGTCGGCGCACGAGAGCAGGTATCCATGAGCCTTGCTAACAAAATGGTGGACTCACGTGGGGCACGCAAAGAAATGCTGAACATAATAGAACAGTTGCGGAAGGAGGGCGAACGTCGCAGATCGTAAGTTGTCATCTCTTAGCGTCATGTTGTCAATTATTACTTTACCTTGACTTTTCTTTTTCTTTCTTCCCTATTTCTTGGTTTATTTTGCTGCTTTGGCATATTTGTCGTCAGCTGCTTGAAAAAAAAGTGCGAGCGTCATTAAATATTAACACCCACTCATAGGCTTAGTAGGAGTTCTTCGCCCTATTCTTCCAAGACTCCGCCACGGATCGAGTAGAGCTTTCATATCCGCCCGGCCCATGTTGTGAAGAATAAAAAGGTTGTCAAGTCCTGGATCCGTCCCAGTAGTCTGTGACGTACTTCACAGGGATGATCTACTACATTCTCTGCCCTCACTACCTGCGTATTTCGTTTCATGTTCCCCCCACCCCACCCACCATTTCCGCATTATTTCTACTTGAACCTTTTTATCCTAAGACCGACAGAGGGTATTGCACAAGAAGCAAACTTCTGCGAAGCTATTATCACGCTCTCTGTTCTAGTCACGCCACGGACGAATGACTGAGGCCAATAACATACTATACGTTAAGTCACCCGGATAGACATAGAAGAGCAACGGTCCGGTCGTATCATTCAACTTTTTCCAAAACAAGTTATGCAAGGAGTTTGCTTGTTAGTGGTAATGCTAACTACGAATTTATCTCCGTTTGTTTCCCTTCATTGTAATGCATTGTTCTTCCATTGGCTATGATTATATACGGTACGCAGAAAGACCTTGGGGGTTTTTTTTTTTCTTTTTCAATTTTCTTTTCTCAAAATAAAGACATGACGTATGCTTTGAGAATTGTTTCTGAATCAAAATGTAGTTTGCTATCCGTTTAAGTATATTCAAGCATAGGATAGTGTATTGAAGCCCGAAATTTGCAGTGGTTGTTGCTACACAGGCTTCCCACTCGCCATGTCTTTCTTTCTGGTGCTTTATGACCCAAGGTTATTTTGCTTCACACCTAAGATCTACATAAAGACTTCTTATGCTAGTTTGGTATTGCACATTTTGGGGTTTCAAGTCCTACCGAGCGCCTACTCTTATATCGCATGATAGCAAGCCGGATGGCGTAGGACGATAGGCATTCATTCTGCTCTCACAAATCTCCAAGCCCAAATGATGACAATGATCTCAAGACTTGTTGACAAACGCCGGGTTCTGCTCCATTGTGGCTGAGATAAACCCCCTCAAAGCCGCCCACCTATTTGTGGTAGATGTTTCCATCTGAGGCGCCGCAACCGTCGCTGGCACCTGGGACTGTTGATGACTCTGGAGCTTTTGCTGCTTTCTGCTAAGCTTTGCCGGCGCCGGAGTATTTATTTTCGGCGCTGCCTCAGAAACGGTCGCTAGTTGCGCCATGTTGGCGCCGAAGCGACTCATTTCTGATTTAACTACAACCTCCTTGCGCTTTAGCGCGCCAGGTCTGCTCTTCAAGCTCTTATGTCTAATTTTACCAGCAGCAGCAGCAGCAGCATCGTCCATTTCTGCATTTCCGGTCAGGTCAGGCAGCGCATCAGCCAGGCTAGTCAGCGTGGTCTTGAGCTTCTTGTTGGCGCGACGTGTGGTGTTGCGCGACGGCTTGGCGTTAGCTTTGGCGATACGCGAGACAAAAGCACTTTTCTTAATCACCCGCTTGTCCTTCTTGGATGATGCAAAAGAGTCGCTGACGGTTGTTTCTTCGCGATGTACTTTGTATGGGGCATGGGGGTGGATGTCGCCGCGGAGGCGGGCCATGCGGTGTTCGCCAACGGAGAGTTTAGGGACGGTAGGCGCCTGAGATAGAGAACGTTAGCTAGGAGCTCAATGAAAGTCATCCGAGAAACGGGTGTTCAAAAAGCGCAATACCATTTTTAATAAATCCAAATATGCTGTTGATAGTACGGAAATAGATTCAACCTCTATGTTCTCAGCCTATGACGGTGGTGGGGCGCGGACAAAACTTCTTGAGTGGTAGCCGTCTCATTATCTTATCTAAATTACTTGGCAGCTGCTGCCAGCTGTCATGTGCGACATTGGGGCTTAGCAACTTGACTACGATTCTGTGAAACGAATAATTTTTGTATAGAGAATCTCCAAAAGCGCCTTAACACAGTCTCAAGCTATGGAGTCTAGGGAGGAACAACTGCGGCGTCTCAACTCGGAACTCCTTGAAGTCGAGGCTAGAGCTTCTTCGCTGAGAAAAGAAATTGCTAGGGTCGAAACTGAACTGACATTTGAGAAAGCCTCCAGCTTAGGATCATGGCCTTTGGAGGTTTGTGAATATGAGCGCTACGGCCGCCAGATAATCGTGCCGAATGTTGGCGTGCAAGGTTAGCATCAAAACTTTTGTGCCCAAGATATATAGAGTACACTGGGACTAACTGCATCACACAGGCCAGCTATTCTTGAAAAACTCTAGGGTACTGGTCGTTGGGGTTGGAGGCTTGGGGTGTCCTGCCTCGGCATATCTTGCTGGGGCAGGAGTTGGAATTATGGGCTTTGTTGACGGTGATACTGTTGAAGCTTCCAATTTGCACCGACAGATTGCCCATTCTACGTCACGTGTTGGGATGACCAAGGTTGAGAGTGCAATTGAATATTTGACTAGGTAGGCAGCGCTCCCTTGCGGATCAATTTAACGTACAGCACAGGCTGACATTTTTCAGTCTCAACCCCCATATCACATACCGGCCACACATCCAACATCTCACAGCCGATAATGCCGTCGATATTGTTCGCCAATATGACATTGTCCTCGACTGCACAGACCATCCAACGTCAAGATATCTTGTTTCTGACGTCTGCGTTCTTCTCCAGAAGCCATTAATTTTCGCCTCAGCCCTAAAGCTCAGTGGCCAGTTGATGGTGATGAACTACCCACCGGAGCCGCAGGGCTCCCTGAACGGAGGTCCATGCTACCGTTGTGTATTTCCCAAGCCATCGCCCCCAGAGGCTATTGTCAGCTGTGGTGAGGGCGGTATCCTGGGGCCAGTTGTTGGGACCATGGGTGTTCTTCAGGCTTTGGAAGCTCTTAAAATCATCACTAGCGGTGGCTTGAGCTCCCAGTCACACGATACCAGAGATCGCGGAAGGCCGAGTATGTTGCTATTTACAGCAAACTCGCCGTCTCCCTTTCGCTCTATCAAAATGACTAGCAGACGACCAAACTGCTTCGCTTGTGGTTCTGAATCTACGTTGTCACAGAAAAGCCTTCAAGATGGGTCGCTTGATTATGTCCAATTCTGCGGCACTACACTACCTATTCGAATTCTTAAGCCTGAAGAGCGTGTTGCTGTCACAGATTATAGAAAGGTGCAATTTGCTGAGAACCATTTGCTCCTGGATGTTCGGGGCAAGGAGCACTTTAGTGTTGGGTCTCTCGAGAACGCTGTAAACGTTCCGTTATCTACCATTTCTGCAACACGAGAACCAGAAGCTGCAGTGGAAATCTTGTGTCGGGGCATGCCCCCTGATGCTCCAATATACGTCATCTGCCGCCAAGGAGAAGACTCACAGGTTGCTGTTCAGCGACTGAAGGAGGCAGGATATGGAAACAAAGGCCTGCGGAATATTGTAGATATTGAGGGCGGAATGAAAGCCTGGAAACGGGAGATTAATCCGAGCATACCATTTTTGTAAGGCCATCATTTGATGTGGTGAATACAAATCCACAAAGAATTCCAAGCACACGTACTGAGCTGAAGCATGTTGTCGAAATCACCCTGGTAAGATATACGATCAGACGTACAACCACATATAAATACTGCAACGTATAATTGATTTTGAGCATTTCAAATAATTGTACACGTTTCAACAAGAGTTTCTCCTGTGTATGGACAGCCTAAACAAAACTGGTACGCTTTTTGTTAAAGGCCCGCTGGTCCTTTAGCCAGTGGCGGTAGCCAGTCACACTTGATATCTTCTCTCCATAGAAATCAGGTACTAATACAAATATGCGGTTAGTCGCTGCTTTAAGAGTTAAAAATATGTAGATATGTAGTACACACCAGGGTTGCCCGCCGACGAAGAAGAAGGATCGACGCGGTTGCGCTTGATTCGAGCAAAGAAGTTGTTCTCTTTCTGTAATCGATGTTAGTACGAGGCCCCTTGAACTTCGACATGCATTTCCCAACCTACCAGCATGAACTGAGGAGTAACCTGGCGATTAAGCCAGTAAAATACCCTTGAGCCTACACTAGGGCCCATCAGCCAGCCCAGCGACGCAGCACACGCTGTGACTAGACCCATGGTGATCATGGGATCTAGAGGGACCTGTGTGAGAAATTCACCACCCACGCCGTTTACTAGCATCACTGCTCCTGTCATTCCGAACCCAGTGAAGCCCAGCGCGCTAAAAAGCAGCTGCCACCGACGGCGGGCTTTGCGCAGTTTGAAGAAGGAGTTCCAGTCAAGGACAGTGCTTGAGGCTACTTTGCCTTTGCCAACTATATTGCCGCCAGCGCTAGATGTAGATGACGGTGCTGCGAAGCCGGTGCTGTGGATGGGGGGTGTGAGGCTGAGGTTGCGTGTCTGCATGGCCGCCTGAAGCGACTGTCTAGCGGGGGAGGGGGAGGAAAAGGCGGATGAATTGTTGCGCAGCGCAAGCAGCACAGTTGAGGTCGAGAACGACGAGGCAACTCTGCAAGGCATTGCGTTTGGAGCCTGCAGTGCAACTCGGCGGGAAACAGTAGCGGAGCCCAAGGCTCTGAAGGTCGAAATGACGGTCTTGGAGGCGATCATGACGAATTTTGCTGGTGTGGACTTGATCGAAAAATCAGTCGGCTCGGTTCGCAGGCGTCAAGGTGTTGATGGAGCTGTTCGATAGTTCGATTAGGTGGGTTTCGATGAAGGTTTATCTATCAAAATAGCTGCAACAAAAAATTAGTTTGTTCAGCAAGTTGCCGAATCTTTTTCAAGTTGGTGTTGGCGAAAGTTGGAATGATTAAATCATCAATCAGGTTGTATTTTCAGGCCAAAGATCAATCAATTAAATGTTGGTTGTTTAGTACCTTGGATACATTTGCCTAGGACCCACTTTGTGAGAATTGCCACCCTAAGTAGGGTAGAGCTTCGTCGGTTGGATATTGAAATGGTCAAACTAAAAAATTGGACCGGACGTGTTGATACTCTTTAGGAGATACTGTATGACTAGAAGCTAGAAGCTAGAAGCTATCAAGACCATATATCTATTTGATATCAAAATCCCAAAATGAAATAGCGTTCTGTGGCTGATTTGTTGTTAGCATCTTTCATTAGAAAATACCTCTATCAGCCCTGCGCCAACCCGCACCCTGCCACCACCCGTCATTCATCTACTCTACTTCGTCAATAATGCTCGAAACTTCTCTCTTAACATCCTCAACGTCAACCTTGCCCTCGTTTTCTAAGTCCCCCAACGAGCTCTCCAAGGTTTTTAAGGCCTTCACGGCTCTATGCATCACCGAGTTTAGGTTATCGAAGCTCGTCCGCATATTTTGAACGCTCTGGCCCTGCCGTTCCAACGCCTCCTTTTTGGACTGCCGAATCATTTTGAGCTTTGAATTGCACATAGCTAAAAATGCTTCGTGGTTATCTTCCAACCGGAGGCGAAACTCTTCTGTTTCTTTTAGGTGTAACTCTCGAGTTTTTTGCACTAGCATAGCAGTATTCTGGCGATACTCATTGATCACCTTGTTCATTATGCCTTCTTGGCCGTGGACATATTTGAGGATGTTCTAGATGGAGTTGTTAGTTCCCTGCTATCTGCAGTTCTTGATTTGGGCATATTTTCAACCTACACAAGTAGTTTGTGTCAAGGCATTCACCAATGGGCTTTGTTGGTCACTCAATGCCTGACGCTTAATATATGACTGTGCTGAGTCTTCTTGCTCATAACCATCGCAGCCAATTTCATTTAGCCTTAGTCCTTGTCTTTTCTGTTCCTCCCGTTGTTTGATTTGGCGTGTTATCTCTTCCCGTAAGTCGAGTGGCTCTTGTCCTTGGACCAATCCATCTGGTATATACGCAGGAATGGATATCCTATACTTCGCGGTCGGGCGAAGAGCAAAAGCTTCAGGAATATCGGAGGTCGGTTTCGGGTTGTGATCATGCTTCTGGTGTTTAGGTCTAGTCTCTATTTCCACTGGATTCTTGACTATATGCTCCTTTGCCTCATATTGTGTATTGGCTTGCGGGGGGAGTTGCTGTGTATCGTAGCTAGATGCTAAAACCGTGTATTCGTTCTGCTTAGCCTCTGGATGGTCGACGGGCAGTTTTTCTTCTTGTAACATCTCAGACAGAACAGCTTTGACGGGGTGCTGAGGGCTTTTCTGTTTTGGAGGAGACTTTGAAGGCTTGGTAATCTTTGAAGAAGCCGGTAAGGCCGCTGCTGACTTTGAAGTTTTCCTGATTCGGGTGCTCCGCCTAACAGGCATCTGTTGTTTTTTCGCGTCTTGTTGATGTTCGATCTCCTTGCTTTGGAAGATTTCGGCTGCCGCTGGCTCTGTGTTTTCAGTGAAGACTGGTATAGGGCTGCCATCTTCATCTATACGTACACTGCTTGGACGACGCGACAAGCTCGGAACTTTTGGCTCTGATAACTCTGACTCATCGCGAGCAAAGACTGGCTCGTCCTTTGAGGCAGGACTGGTAACCTCTTTTTCAAATGCTCTAGGTCTGTCGCTGTCACTTTCCATCTCAGGAAATGGTGGTATCTTGGGGTTTGCTTGTTTTCGCCGCCTTTTATTAACTTTGAATGCATTAAGAGGCTGCTGTTTTCCCGAAGACTCGATACAAGCTTTTGTATTGTTTTTTTTCGGGCTAGCTGAAGGCTTTGGCTTAGATGCGGTATTGTTGATTGTCTTTTTCGACTTGCTTGTACAGTGAGGTAGAGGGATGCTTTTGGAGTTAGACGTAAAAGGTTGGGTGCTTCTAAATTCTAGTTAGCTCGTTAATTTTTCGAGGGGACTGCTCTTTAAGTGAGAAAAGTCTCTTTCACATACTTGGCAGTATCATTTTCAATTGCCTTTTTCACAAGGTCCGCGATTGTGCTTTTACTGCCCATCTTGTCTAAGGAAAGTGAGGGCCGTCGACTATCTCCATATTTGCTTGTTGTGGAGGATGGACGGCGTGGAAGGCTGTCAAATTCCATTTGAATGCTGTGCAGAAGACTCAATATTAGTATATTGAAATGAATATGTTTAAGGAAGTTGTATCCATACCTCTTTGGTCTTTTGTCTTCATCGCCATCTTCAGATTCACTGGTACTAGTGAGGACAAAAACAGAAACGTTATCATCATGAGGTTGTTCTTGGGTCTCAATCCCCCCTAGAGAATCTGGGAGAGCCTCTTTCAAGACAGGAAATTCTTCGCTAAGGTTTCTTGCTAGTCGGGTCTTTTGACTATCGCTATCTTCCGTAGGAAACATAGAGCTAGGCAAGACGTCGTCCAATATCTCTCCCTGTATTGAGGACGGGTGTGGTGGCAACTCTCCATAGTTGTTATGGGAAACTTGCATAGGAGGCGAGCTAGGAATCATGCTCCCCTCAACATTGTCACTCAACATGAAGCCGTCAATCTCACTTCGGAGAGCAGTATTGGTGAGGCCATCTGATGGTACTGTTGAGGTGCGCATATGTTCATACTCGTCCATAGCCTCATCAGAGGGGAGCCCGAGGCGTGAAAACTTGCTAGCCTGATTAAGATCATCTAAATCTGGCAAGCTGGCATGGTCGTTTCCATCAAAAGTGAGATCTTTAGACGTAGATGTCGTGTGCATTGATTTCTTGGTTGGCATCATTAAGGGCTCTTGTTTTCTTCGCAAGAACTTTGAGCGTATGGTAGGGCCTTCACTACTATTGCAAATACTTGCGATGGTTTCCTTTTCTTTGGACAGCTAATATTTTTTTTTCACTTGTGCGTTTACTTGAGTCTATGGCAAGCATTGGTTCCTACTGTTTACGGACCGGGGTTAGGGCATTTTGTTGTGACGATATGCCAGGAAGAGTAGTTGCTAACTTTTGATATGCGGGGGTTATTCTTTTTTAGTCATGCAGGTCAACAAGATACTTCAGTCTGTATGGGCCAAGATCTTTGTTGTACAAGATTAGTAGTGTTAGTCAGCCTTGAAGAACTAACATGCGTGATAAGCATGCGTCGCACTTTTCCCTCCTAAATTTAACTTTTCAATTGATTACTAGATTCCTCAAATATTAAATATGGCAAACCCAAATACCGAAGCTCAAACACTTCCTACTCTTGAAGCCCTTCATAATAAGCCAAAACTTGGTATCTAGTGCGCTCCAAGTCTCTATAGGATCTCTGAGTGTAGGCCATGTCGCCGGTAGAAGAGCATTCAATCGCGACATGATTGGATATCCCAATCTCATCGACCGAACAAATGATTGTTCATTTCATTCTTGACCTATGTTTATGAGGACTTCCCTGTAGGAGAAATGGCTGATCAATTGCTCGATGACCGCGATACGCTACGAGTGACATCCGTTAGGCTTCAAACTTTGTCAGGAGACAACCAGGCCCCAAGACACGTGTTTTTTCTTGTTTTTTCCTTTTTGGAAATATAACTACTAGAGAGCCAAGTGAAAAGATCCAGTCATGAACTGTATTTGGAGAACACAATTGCGAAGTATAGCATATAGCTATATCATTTCTACAATGTTGAGGATACTGGTTTTACGATAGGTGTAATTCAGAACAGAATGGTCGTCGCAGCCATGAATAGGCGTGGGAAGCTCAAGTCAGTGAAGGCTGGCTTAAGCACTTTGATTGCTGCACAGCTGAGTGACCAAATAGTTACTTTCGTCTCTTAATCATCGATGACCACGAAAATCAACACCCCATCGAATTCGGGAGATATTGTGAGAAGAATAAAGTCATTAGGCTTTATATGCTACCTCATTCGCCCCATTTACTTTATCTCCTCCATGTTGGTTGGTTCGGCGTGCTTAAGAACGCTTACAGCCAGGAAATGGAGCATATGCTTTATAACCAACCTTTTGAAGACTCAGCTCTTCTCGAATTCTACACCGCATTTTAGGCCGCCATGACAAAAGTAATATTAAGTCAGCCTTGAGAAGGACTGGACCTACTTCTCGTAGCCTGGAAAGTGCCACCTCGAAGCTTGATGTGCAGCTACGGACTCCAACGCCCGTCGAGCAGGACGCTGAATTGTCGATCCCTTGGATTTCAAAGATCCCAAAGACCGTGCTTAGGACTGAATTTTAGCCTTAATACCTGAAGATACGAGTTCAAAGGCACAAGAGTAGCTCCAAAGGGTCGATTCTAGAGGCCATACGGGTTTCTTTTAAGAGAATAAAGATAGACTGAGGGCAAAAGGAGCCCGATTACAAAGAAAAGGGGCAATGTTAGTAGAAGTAAATCAAGCAATCGATCAAATGGGTATTGATGCGCAGGTAGCGGCTGAATCATCAAGAAGCGGTGGTCGAGGAAGACTGGTGCGACTAGGGATTTAGTTTTGCCATGTGTGTAGTAAGCATGGTTATAATATAATATAAGAGCATGTTGGGTAGTAGTTTAAACATCTGGGGAATACTGTAGTAAATATTTTGGGTTAATTAAATGATATGCTGTGTTTTGATTTCTATCTTGAAGGTGTGCGGCGCATGCTTACATGCACGTTACGCCCTCAAAACTTGGCTGTAGCTGACAAATCGTGGCTAATTAACAGGATTCTTAGTCAGCTTGAACGTACTGTGGAATCAAGCAAATCAACATTCTTCAAACTTGGCTAAATCATGAGGCTGTGAAAGTACTACATATTGGTAGTAAGTCCCCACGCATTTACTATGATTTTTTCATAACTGACGCAGGCAACTTATCACTTATCGTCTAACAAAACCTCTTCTTCTAGATGGTCGCCATACCCCCAATCAGCCCCGAGCGACTTGCTTCTGCTCAAATCTCTACCAATACCCAAGGAGATGACACAAAGCGAGGGACACATACAGAGCTAAACACAGTTCTCTACCTGGCTTTTGGCTCTAATCTCAATTATAAGATTATTACACAGCAAAAAGGCGCTCACCCACTAGGGAAAATCAATGTCACGGCTCCGTCGCTTCGGTTGGTCTTTGATCTGTCAGGCATCCCATATTTGGAGCCATGCTTCGCCAATACTGCCCTACGAAAGCTCCCCAAAGATCCTCTCCCGGATCCGATCAATCCTGGACCCACGCTGCCACCTATTCAAGACCCCAAGAAGCCAGTATGGGACAAGGGTCTCATAGGAACTGTATACGAGATTACAAAAGAGGACTATGCCAAGATTATGGCAAGAGAAGGGGGCGGCTCTGGCTATGTCGAGATTCTGGTGCCATGTATTGCGCTGCCACCAAGTGTTTCCATTCCCGAACGTCCCAACCCATCCGTCCCTCGACCTTTCATTGCGCGTACTCTATACCTACCCGATATTCCTGGCGATATCCCAGACCTTCCTACACCACCAGACATCCCTAACAACCCCCCAAAATCACCCGAAAAGCCGAACAAAGGCGACTGCTTCAATGAAAGTACCCTGGCAAGAGAGAAACAAAGGGGCGCCGAGAATCCGGCCGAGCCGGATCCTAGTGACCCCCCACTGAAACCGGATCCTAAACACAAATGGTGGCTACGCTTAGTAACGCCCCACAAGCGCCCCAACCCGGAATATGCACAGGCCAGCTCCAGGTACCTCAGTTTGATTGTTCAAGGTGCGAAAGAAAACGAACTACCAACTGAATATCAAGCTTACCTCGAAAGCTTCCAGCCTTACACTATCACTACATTCCGGCAAAAGGTTGGGCGAGTGATAATGCTAGTGACAGCTTTCCCGACATTCCTAATACTTGTGCTTATTGCTAAGTACGTTTCCGACAAGAACGGAAAGTACCCGACCTGGCTGACGATAGCAACCAACATAATGTTCAACATTATCTGGATTATGTATGATAATGTCATGAAGCCCTTGTTTGGGGACGGTGAACGAACTATCTCAGCAAGGCCCAAGACGGCGAAAAAGAACATTAAGGAAGTTGTACGCAATTTGGATGATACAAATGCGCTTTTGGGGCAAAATGGGACATCAGAAGAGGAAGAGGAAGTCTAGGAGAAAATCCCGTACCCTGGTTAGATGTAACAGCAAAGCGCAGAGCCTCACTTTTGACCATTGATAAGATATAATATCATATAGCCTCATCATGTGAAAGATCATATTTCTGAGAATAATTTCAAGACGTACCATAAAGCCTCATGAATATGCCGAGAAGTGTTTTAACGGGAAAGGATTTTCAACAAAAATCACCAATGGCTGGATTCTTAATCCCAAGGGGATGTGAGCGGTTTATAGTCAAAGAATGGATGGATACGTAAGTTACGTGGTGCGGTGTGTGTGTGCACATAGTATCAATAAACATGTACATTTGCAATTACATGAGCTCAGGCTCATAAAATGCTGTTACTTGACAAATATTGCTTAGCGGGGATTACTGAACGGTGATCTACTAGCAAAACACAACGGGCAGATCTTCAAGCTATCCGTGTAGAAGTATGGGTGACAACTCATTATCAAGGTGACGTCAAATCAAGCCGGCCCAATAGTCCTAATACGCATTTCAGCAATGCGGTGACTGGAGGCTTGTTTGAGTACATGGATATAGTCTCTTTGCATCGTCTCTAGAGATATAAGGGCATTAACGTGGGTTGTTATCAGGATTTTCACCTAAACGCAGGGTCCACCTCTTCATCCTCTTGAGCAGACACGGCTTTATATATTAATACAAGATAGGCGATGCACGTCGCTGATATGGACGCTAGTGTAAATGTTCTATGGAGAATCAAAGGGGTAGTGGGGGTTGTCACTACGACTGCCCCCTCCCCCCCTCGCCGCTGTATAGGCATCCCGCGGAAGAGTCCCGGCGCTCTCTAAGGCTATCATGGTATATGAACTTAACAGAAAGAGCTGGTCACCGTGTTAGAAAGTACTAGCATAGGATGCTAGTGCCGCTGTTAAGGCCTTAACGAAGTGCATGCTTTGACGGTGGGTCCGTTAGTATCATCAGCCATGGCCTACTTGTCAAACAGGCCCGCCATTAGAGCGATCAAAAAAAAGAAAAGAAAGTTGCTATGTATATTTGCGTGCGCATTCACACTAAACACGTTTGGTTAATGACTTTTTGGCAAAAATAAATGCCTAAGCTGACTTGGACTTGAGCCGATGTTTCATTAAGGTAGTTTGAGGCTCAAAATCAAAGGGCCTTATCTTATTTATCTAGGGGTCGTAGGGCGGCCTTGGCATTTTGACGACCGAGTAAGCTTGGTGTCAATAATGAACTTCGAGAACCTGCCTAGTGGCTGTGTACGCATGTGGCTTTACAGGTAAACACAATGCTACATTTTCCGAACTGAAAACTCAAGTGTAAGAACCTAAGACGCACGCACGTGCGTAGGACACACGGGACACAATACTTAATAACCTATTGATAGAAGGATAATAAGACAGCAGAGCAGGACAAGAGGTTATAGGAGGCCTGATACTTGCTGACCAGGAACCAAGCAAAACGTCAATAGCAAACAAGGTTTGCCCAGCAAGAAGCAAGTTTCATGTACCGAAATACTAAAATAGCCAGTAGAAGGGAATTTATTCGTAGTTTTCACCTGTTCCGCCACTCACATAGTCGCTAAGCTGCGAACGAAAGGGTGATAAGGGAGCAGGTTGGCACTGGCAGCATGAATCCCGGGACAAGCGCAAGTTTGTGCAGGTTTCATGGACCTGGGCGGAGTCAGCTCATTAGTGTTAGCCGGCTTATGAAGGGAGAGAAGATAACATGTGAATCGAATCAACGTGTCCAGGTACGCATGTACCTGCACAGGTGTATATGTTGCTCTCAGGAGGTATGTGTATAGGTATATGTGGACGTGGATGTGGACGTGGACGTGGGAGAATTTTAAAGATAGCACTAGTCTGTGTTCAGGGCTTTCCGAGCGGGCGCCAAAAGTCAACAAACGACACCCAATCTCAATTTAAAAGCCTCAGAGCCTCAGAGTTGCAATCAAAACACAACTGATAGCATGTACCGGGACATGGCTGAGCATCACCATCCCTGCAGAGAGCCACCGCCATTAAAAGTAGAGGAATCTCAGGAAGCATAGGATGCCAGTTGAGAAGGGGCCTTGATAAACTCGTCCAGGATTAGCAGCCGGCGTCAACTCCTGGGCAGTTTCTTTTGGACTTTTCAGGTGGTAATGACGACATTACGCATGGATATTGAAAGCACGGCTCAGTCGAAGTGGGACAGTCGGCCCGGAGAAGGAGGTTCTAGGGGGCCCCGGTGACGGGCTACCGAAGTTTTGAAAGGCCGCTTGTCAAGCCCAGGAACGGGTGGCGAAATTAGCACGTGTTCCGGTAGTTAATCTTGGGCAACTTACTAGGTGATAATGTGCCACTGTGGCGCTCGTACGCCCATAAACAGATAGTCAGCCGGTGTGAATTTTGCACCTAAGAAAAAAATGCATGTTGGTCAATTTTTCCGAGGGCCAGGGGGTATGTAAAGTACAGAAGAACGAAACGCAGGACCCCAGCCAAACACAACCCAAAGACAACTCCGAAGCCAAGCCAAAGCCAGCTAGAACCAAAGCCAGCTTCTCAATCTTACCGCAATTGCTCAACATCATATAAAGACACTCTTCCGCCCTCTTCCAGTTTGAATTTTCCATTTGTCTATCCCAAATACATGCCCATTTTCCCAGTCATCTCTTCTCTTTGCCCTGCCTCTACCATACTCAGATATCTCATCCCTAGTCGATCTATTAGATATCCCCCTCTCTTCAAACACCCCATCACCGTGTTATCCCCAACCCTTTTCAAATATTACTACCATTGTACTACTCCTGTCTATTTGCCCATCATGACTACCGCCAGCCTCGTCCAGAAAAAGCACAAGGTCACCGTTGTTGGCTCCGGTAACTGGTAAGCAAATCTATGCCATTTATCTTTTCCCTTTCCTCCCAATCTAGTATTCTCGACTTCTCGTAGATACCTATACTAATCACCGTTATCTATCTTTGACTACAGGGGATGCACTATCGCCAAGATCGTTGCCGAAAACTGCGCCGAACAGCCTGATCTCTTTGAAAAGGAGGTCCAGATGTGGGTGTACGAAGAGAACGTCACCATTCCCCCTACCAGCCCCTACTATAACGAGGAGATTGGCGAAACTCCCCAGAAGCTCACTTCTATAATCAACACACACCACGAGAACGTCAAGTATCTCCCTGGCATCAAGCTGCCTGTCAACCTCATTGCCAACCCTTCGGTGCAGGATGCAGTCAAGGACTCCACTATTCTCATTTTCAACCTTCCCCATCAGTTCATCGACAAGGCCTGCCGCGATCTGACTGGCCACATTCTGCCCTTTGCCCGTGGCATCAGCTGCATCAAGGGTGTCAACGTCACTGACGACGGCATCCACCTGTTTTCAGAGTCTATTGGCAAGGGTCTGGACATCTACTGTGGTGCTCTGAGCGGTGCCAACCTTGCCTCGGAGATTGCCCAGGAGAAGTGGTCTGAGACCACTATCGCCTATGCTCCTCCACCTCTAGATGCTGTTTCTAGCGCTGAGTCGAGCGAGTCCGAAGACGAAGATCTTTCCCACAGGGATGCTAGCGGCAAGAAGTCTACCGTCACTCTGACTCCCATTCCAGCCGAGTACGCTCCGATTGACCAGACTACCTTCAAGAAGCTCTTCCACCGCTCCTACTTCCACGTCCGCACTGTTTCGGATGTTGCCGGTGTGTCGCTGAGCGGCGCCCTGAAGAACGTTGTTGCTCTGGCCGCTGGCTTTGTTGAAGGCCGTGGCTGGGGTGACAATGCCAAAGCAGCTATCATGCGTGTCGGCCTTCTGGAAATGGTCAAATTTGGCGAGGCTTTCTTCTCTACCGCAGAACGCGCCACCTTCACCGACGAGTCCGCTGGTGTTGCTGATCTGATCACATCTTGCTGTGGTGGCCGCAACTACCGCTGTGCCAAGATGGCTGTTCAGGAGGGCTTGACCGTCAAGGAAGTCGAGGCGCGCGAGCTCAACGGCCAGATGCTTCAGGGCACTTCGACTGCCATGGAGGTTCATTCATTCCTCAAGACCCGTGGCCTTGAAGCTGAGTACCCCTTGTTCACCGCTATTGCTGGCATCCTTGAGGGCAAGCACAGTGTCGACGAGATCCCCGACCTAATCTCAGACAACTAAAAGTCTTGTTTTATCCGCACTGCTTTATTTCCTTCTTAGTTTTGTTTGGCTTCATCTTTTTTTTTTCAAGTCTTTTTGCTCCGTTAGGTAGCCAACAGGTTTGGCATCACGGTCGTCTCAGGGAAAGAGAACAGGCCTGTTTGGGATGCGCTTTTTGTTTTATCATCATACGAACTTGGCGTTTTTTCTTTTTGTTTTCCGTTTACTTTTTTTTGAACACTATGATAGTTGAGGGAAAAGAAAAATATGTCTGCTTGTTTGTTTTTTGGGCCATGATACATTTTAGACGATATGTCATCTCACTAAGGAAAAGTTCAATACATCAGATCTGTCCATCACTCACAACATACATAACATGACTTACACAACACACACATGCATGGCGTTATATGATGTTCTGAGTTGGCACTCATTTTTAGCCAATGCCACGGATTCAAACGCCAAGGCCATGTGTCAGTGATGGTAGTAGTAACCATGGCTGGCTTGCTGAGTTGGGGGGTTGCCCCATCCTATCGATTGGCCCGAGCTTAAAGTCACATTTGCCTCCTCAAGAATTGATGCCGCTCAGAATTTCCTAGGGAAACAAAGTGACCAGTTCCAGCACGAAAGTGCACCTAAATACACTACAAAAAGGGAATAAAGAGACATGAACAAGGAATCAGCAATATGTAGCCCTCCAACAATATCAACCCTGAAGCTGGGGATAGCAAGACCACAAAAGCCCAAGTTGGAGTCCATTGTCAGCTGTTTCGGTGTTTCCTTTGGTGCGAACACATTGGAGTACTAGTGTGAGTGTGCAATAGATCACGAGCCCGATCCGTCCGTCCTAGTTCCCAATGTTGAATCAAGCATGAGCAAGTCCTCCCTATAGCCACTCCTTGTCCCAACAAAGTCCATGAACCAGCCCTGAAAATACAAGAAAAAGATTAAAAGGGAAGGTCACATGATAAGCTGAGAAGAGCTAAAACGACCGCAAATAGAAAGGGTTTTTTACATCTTACCCCATTGAAGCATCATACAGAGTACCCGTTTTGTGCTGTGCCTTGCAGCACACTAGTATATCTAGTGCAAGTTCGCTCTCATTCTTAAGTTTATGCGTACCAGTTGTAGAGTGGATGGGCTCTATTATCCTACCCAAGCCAAGTTGCTGATGTGGGCTACCCTAATAGCTTAGTTCCAGACCCTAAGGAATCCTGCATGCTACCGACTGAGGTCCAGAACCCGAATATGTGCGCTCGAAAGGGTTATTCAGGGAATTCTACTTTAGGGTTACTTTCTTTTTCTATGGCAATGTTTGTTGTCAGACTGAAACTAAGAGAACTTGCATTCCCCATTCACAATATGGATGGAGTTAGGCATGTCTTGGATTTGGGCCTCAAAGCGGGGGAGGGGCATGGGAGCCACAATACAATATGCAAGAGGCCATGTAAGTAAGTGCGCATATGTATGTAATGTAGGGAAGCCCATACAACCCATACATCAACCTCAATGATAAACAAAGGATATATAGTCAATACAATCTATGCAAGTAACTTGAACCAGAGCTTACTACGGCAGGTGGGATTGCTGCTCACTCAGTCCAGCCAGTCATGTATCCATCCACAATATCCCTCCTATCGTATATAGAACATTACTGTGCGCCTTGGCACAGAAACTTGGTTACGGGTGCAATAGGCTGCAGATGGATGGGAAAGTGTGATGAATCGGAAGACAATAAATCTAGCCGCTAAATCAGGCAAGGGAAGAAAAGGCGTAGCGCCGTCAAGACCAGCTGCTGTTGTATGTCAAAGTGTCCTCAAAGCAAGCAGAAAACTAGCTCGATGCCTTATTAGGCTTGGCCTGTAATATTTCTCGTTTGTTGTTTTGTGATAAAAGGGAAACAAAAGGGAAGGAAGGTACATCCGTTTGTGCCTTCCACACATTCTTTGTCCTTTTGAGTAAAACTCTATCCAAGTTCTTGTAATCTTGACTCTCATTCAAGATTTTTCTTTCTCTCTATTACAAAAACTCATTTATCAGTGTTGCGGCCTTTTACACTCCCAACCCGTGGTTTCCCGCAGCTTCCCATTCTACTCTCGCTTACATATATATATACATATAGCTAGAGCTTCCGTAGCTTCAGAGCTTAAACCCTGATATCGCGCAATTGTTGCCACAATCGCCGTTATCTTCAGACCACATAATCGCTTTGTTTACTCTGCTGCTTTTCTTGCCTCAGCCTCACACCAGGTCTTGCCAAGCCCAGCCGTCTTTTATTTGATCGCTTTTCTCTCCATATTTTGCTCAGGTCTCGACTGATCCTGACCTCAACCTTGGCTTAGATCTGGGCTTGGATTGAGCATCCATTTCCTTCAATCATGACATCCCCTGCTAGTTGCTCTAGTGAGATTTACCTGCTGCCACTCAAAGATGACGGATCGCCGGATATCGCAGGCCAATACGTATATCTCGCACCTCGCTCTCCTGACCCTTTTGTTGTCCGTTTCTCCCTTGAAGGCACTTCATCTGTATGTCGTCACGGCAGTCTGTGGGTAAACATTCCCGAAAATGGCAAAGACTTCAGACGAGACGAGTTTCGCGAGTTCAAGTAAGTCGTTTTAATCTAAAACCCAATGGGGGTGTTTGCTAACTTTTCCCAGGCTAGTGCCCAACTTTTCTCGGAACATTGAAATTGATATCACGATCCCCCATGCTGGCGCGTACGCCTACTATATCACATATGCTGGGCTGCCCCCCCTAGCCGAAGTCCTCGAATCCAATGATACTGCTGATCCCGAAGTCGCTACACACAAGACGGACCTCTTCTATATTGATGTAGCTCCATACCTCACCATCAATAGCTCTCCTCTCCCCCTCGATGGCCTGTCTGTCTTTACCGTTCTCTCCAAGTTTATGGGCGAATATCCTAAAGACTGGAGCTCGCATTTCCATGGGATCTCCGAGAGAGGCTATAACATGGTGCATTTTACCCCACTTCAAGTTCGTGGCTCCTCAAACTCACCCTACAGCTTATTTGATCAGCTAAACTGGGACTCTCAATTCTTCCCTAATGGTGAATCTGATATTGCAAAACTTGTGGATGACCTGGAAAAGAACTACGGCTTGCTAAGTCTAACAGACGTAGTTCTCAACCATACTGCCCATAACAGTAAATGGCTTGAAGAACACCCCGAGGCTGGATACAACCTCACCACCGCCCCTTGGCTGGAGTCTGCGTATATTCTTGATACAAAGCTGCTCCAGCTCAGCAGCAAGCTTACAGAAAAAGCGCTCCCAACTGTTCTCAATGATGAAAAAGATCTCTTAAAGATTATGGACGCCATCAAGACTGACGTTATATTCGATATGCGTCTTTGGGAATTTTATACGCTAGACATTGAAGCAAATGCTACTGCTGCTGTCGCTGCTTGGAAAAGTGGAAACTATAGCTTCCCAGAAGAAAAAGATGTTGAGATAATTAAAAAGCCGCTTAAAGAGCAGGCTAAGTATCTCACCGACAATGGTTTGTCTGGTAATGACCGGATGGGGTCTCGATTCAGACGTCATATTGTCCCTGAGATTTCCGGTGGACTTTTGGCTTTGCACTTTGGCAGGTTTGAGAGCGGCTCAACCAACGGCGCCGACGAAGGCGCCGCGAAGACCAAGATATCTACTATTTTAGATGCTGTCAACCTCCCATTTTACAAAGAATATGATGCCGAAGTTGCAGACATCCTCCAGCAACTTTTCAACCGCATCAAGTACATGCGTCTCGAAGAGAATGGCCCCAAGCTAGGAGAAATCACCGCTGAAAACCCACTCATTGAGACGTACTTCACGCGTCTTCCGAAGAACGAAACAACAGCTCAGCACAGCGAGGGTGACCTGGCGTTAGCCAACAACGGCTGGGTCTGGGGCGGAAATGCACTTATTGACAATGCTGGCCCTAATTCTAGGGTCTACCTACGGAGAGAAGTTATTGTGTGGGGTGATTGCGTCAAGTTACGCTATGGTTCAAGTCCCGAGGATAGTCCGTATCTATGGGATCGCATGACTAAATACGTCAGGCTTTTGACCAAGTACTTTTCTGGTCTTCGAATTGACAACTGTCATTCCACTCCTATTCATGTTGCTGAGCATATCTTGGATGAGGCCCGTCGCATCCGTCCCAATGTGTACGTGGTAGCCGAGTTGTTCTCTGGTTCTGAGGAAACTGACTACGTATTTGTCAAACGCCTAGGCTTAAGCTCTCTTATTCGCGAGGCTATGCAGGCTTGGAGTACGGGCGAACTAAGTCGCTTGGTTCACAGACATGGCGGGCGCCCGATTGGCAGCTTTGAAAGGGATGAAATTACTCGAACTGATGCCAAGACCGTAGATGGCACCAAGAGCACTGGATCTACTAGTGAACATACACGGAATAACTCGATGACGAAATCTCGTGAGCTGATTCGCAACATCAAACCAGTCCCTGTCCAAGCTTTATTTATGGATTGTACCCATGACAACGAAACTCCTTTCCAAAAAAGAGATGCTCGTGATACTCTACCCAACGCAGCATTGGTCAGTATGTGTGCCAGTGCTTCGGGTAGTGTGATGGGCTATGATGAAATCTATCCCAAGATTATCGATCTCGTTGGCGAAACTAGACTCTATGTCTCGGAAGCTTCATCCTCTCCATCTGTGCAAGTTGGTGCTGGTAAGAACGGAATTGCCGGCGTTAAAAAACTCTTGAATCAGATTCATACTCTTATGGGCAAAGACGGTTACGATGAGACTCATGTGCATCATGAAGACCAGTACGTTACCGTACACAGAGTTCATCCCAAGTCTCGCAAGGGATATTTCCTTATTGCACATACTGCTTTCCCTGGTTACGGAAATGGCAACGGTGCCTTCAACCCCGTCCACTTGACTGGCACTAAGGCCAAGCACCTAGGGAGCTGGATGCTTGAAGTCGATACCAGTGAAGAGGCTTTGGCTCGAGTTGTCAATGACAAGACCTACTTAAATGGTTTACCT
This sequence comes from Ceratocystis destructans, assembly GCA_038407095.1. NCBI lineage: Eukaryota > Fungi > Ascomycota > Sordariomycetes > Microascales > Ceratocystidaceae > Ceratocystis > Ceratocystis destructans. Next base: position 25,648 of record JAXASZ010000440.1, read on the forward strand.
AGCCAAGTAGTTGATCTGCCTAGCATTAAGCTTGAGGACGTTGGTAATGATACCTTCATCACTGTTGATGATAAGTTCCCTCCGGGCAGTATTGCTTTGTTTGAAACTTGGATCCCATCAGTAGAGCATTCAGCTGGCCTAGACACATATGTCACTAGTGAAGCCGCCGGTGCCTTTAATGCGCTTGATTTAGTTGACCTCAACTTCGTCCTCTACCGCTGTGAAGCCGAGGAACGGTCAACTAGCAACGGTCAAGACGGTAACTACGATATCCCAGGCTATGGAAAGTTAACTTACGCTGGCCTGCAAGGTTGGTGGAGTCTCATTGAAGGAATTGTGCGTGACAATAACCTTGCACATCCCCTTTGCCAAAACCTGAGAGATGGCTTGTGGGCTCTGGACAGTACTATTGGTCGTCTTGAACGTCGCTCGAGGGCCCCTGGCTGTGAACGTCTTGCTAAGCCGGCTAAGTGGCTTAAAGAGCGGTTTGATGCCTTTCGTGATATCCCCAGCTTTTTGATTCCTCGATACTTTGCACTGGTGATTCGCACCGCTTACCGTGCCTCTTGGGATCGTGCCATGAGCTTGATGTCGCCTGGTGTCCAGGAGGGCCAGTGGTTCATGCAAAGCCTAGCCATGGTCAGCGTTCAACAGACTGGCATTGTTCCTTCTGCATCGTTGTATCCGAAGACTCAGGTTCCTTCCTTGGCTGCAGGTCTACCTCACTTTGCTGTAGAATGGGCTCGATGCTGGGGTCGCGATGTCATGATTTCTCTACGCGGATTATACCTGGGGACGGGCCGATTTGACGAGGCCAAAGAGCACATCAAGGCTTTTGGGAGCGTTATGAAGCACGGGATGATTCCCAACTTGTTGGGCAGTGGTGAAAACCCACGTTACAATGCTCGCGACTCAATTTGGTTCTTCCTGCAATGTATCCAGGAATACACCAAGATTGTGCCCGATGGTATTAGAATCCTTGATGAAAAGGTTAAGCGTCGTTTCCTTCCGTACGATGATACTTGGTTCACTGTCGACGACAGCCGCGCCTACTCAAATGAAAGCACTATCGCAGAAATCGTCCAAGAGGCTCTACAGAGACATGCCGCTGGAATATCGTTCCGGGAGGCAAATGCTGGTCCTGCCATTGATTCGCAGATGAGCGATGAGGGATTCAACATTGACATCAAAGTGGATTGGGAGAATGGATTCATCTTTGGTGGTAATCAACACAATTGCGGTACCTGGATGGACAAGATGGGTGAGAGCGTTAAAGCTAATTCCAAGGGTGTCCCAGGCACTCCCCGTGATGGAGCTGCAGTCGAAATCACGGGTATGCTATATAGCACGCTTAAGTGGGTATCTGAGCTGAATGCAGCTGGAGAGTTTGCCAAGTCCGGTGTCAAAAAGGCCGATGGCTCGGCAATCTCCTTCGCCGACTGGGCTGCGCTGGTCAAAACCAACTTTGAGCGCTGCTACTTTGTACCTAAGGATAGCGCTGATGATTCCAGATACGACGTTAACCCCTCCGTGATAAACCGCCGTGGCATCTACAAAGACTTATATCGCTCTGGCAAGGAATATGAGGATTACCAACTACGTCCCAACTTCCCTATTGCCATGTGTGTAGCACCCGACTTGTTTGAGCCAGCCCATGCACTCACTGCACTATTCGTCGCTGAATCTGTTCTTCGTGGCCCAACTGGAATGGCGACCCTTGATCCAACTGACCTCAACTACCGACCATACTACATCAATAGCGAGGATAGTACGGACTTTGCCACAGCCAAGGGCCGAAACTACCACCAGGGTCCCGAGTGGCTATGGCCTACGGGATTCTTCTTGCGTGCGTTGCTCAAGTTCGACCTAATGCGACGTGGTGACGGCGCAGCAGCACGCACCGAATCTTTCCAGCAAATTACGCAGCGCCTGATAGGTTGCAAGAAGATGATCCGAGAAAGCCCATGGGCGGGCCTAGCAGAACTAACCCAAAAGAACGGCGAATTTTGTGGTGATTCGGTAAGTTGTTCGAAATATCCCTCGTCTCGTTTCTGTTAGCATTGTTAATATACATAGACTAACTGAGCCTTTCTTCCTTTTCCGTGTTTGTAGTGCCCGACTCAAGCATGGTCTGCTAGCTGCCTGATTGATCTCTACATGGACGCCGCTATGGAGCATCATAGTCACGACCTATCGATTCCCATCCACAGAAAGTAATGCCAAGGAGGATAGGTGGCTTGGAAGAAATCAATACACAACAAAGAGAATCGAGACTCTGCTCGGTTGAATCGCATGACTCTCATTATTTGTACCGTAGTCTTTAAAGATCAACGAGATTAATCATTGTAATTAAAAAAAGAATAAAAAAGCTGAGGGCAATTATGCGGCTGTTGTATTTATTTCAAAGGTAGTAAGTAGTAAAGTAGTATTGTATAGAAGGGAGAGAGAAAAAGAACGTATAAACCGCCAAGCCAAGGCGGATCCAAACAAAGAAAGCTTACCGCAATGTATGGATGATACTAGAAACAAAAAAGCTAGCAAGCAATTCAAGTTTGATTTTTGTCATCAGAGAGGATAAAGGATACCTCCCTTTTCCAGGACACGATACTCGCGCCCAGACTGACGAGAAACCCCCCAAAAAAGAAAACAAGCGCAAGAAACCAAGAAAAGTGATTCCGATCATGGAGATCCCCTCCGCCCCTCCCAAAAAAAGCATAGATCAGAAGCTCCAAACTCCAGTTCCCAAATAATAATAAAAAAGACCATGAGCAGAAAAGAAAAAAGAAGATAGACAACAAGCATGAACAAGAAACGCACAATGCAAGGCTCCAAGTGTAAGTGTAGACAGCAATTCTACAACTTATGCCCGGCCAGTCCACTTTCTAATCTTTTCGAGATTTGAGCTTTGCGCGACGCCCGCTTGGTTGGCATCAGCTACAGGAAAGTTTGTCGAAGAGTTGGTGGGGATTCCCTTGCCTAGTTCATACATGCGGTCCTTCTTGCGAAGATAGGACCGACGCCATATACACGCACCGATCCAGCAACCAACAATCAAGATGAAGATAGAAACAATCGCAGCGACCCATTTCCAGTGTCCGTCGATCCTAGAATAAAGTTAGCATGATTGTCGGTTTTACAAATAGATACGTGTATGTGTCAAATCTGCATACCATGAATCGTAAACCTTTTTGGGCTTGTCGGATACAAAGCCTTCGGTCCCCGTCAATGTTGATGTTGTAGTGGTAGACGTCGTAGGTACAGATGTCACGCCGCAAGCGGACATGAACCAGGTATGAACACTGGCCAGGCCTTCAGGTGTGCCGACACAAGCATTATCGCAAACACCGGTAGATTGGGACGAAAACTTCTTTACACGGGGATCGGCGCAAAAGCAGGCGGTATAAATATCGGGTGTAGCTTCTCTAAATCCGGGAGGCACACAACCACCGTTGGCATCGTAGAGGGCACCGCAGTCATAAACGCAGGTTGGGAAGATTTCAAAGGGAATAAGTGTGGTAACGGCTGTTAGTTGCGAGGCGAGTGTTAGTAGGCTTAGCAAATGAAGAAAGAAAACAAAGAGAGCTTGCGTAGATTATGAGCTGCTCAGGTCGACGTGGCGGTGGACATTATGTCATTCGATATACTTGTGGATGCGAGCAAACATACCCATTATGATGAGGTTTGAAGTAGGTTGTGGGGTTTCAACTTAGGTGAGCGTAAATCAAGGGATTTCTGTGGAAGTACTGAAAAAGGAGAGGTCGGCCAGGTTGTGTTCTGGTAGACTATCTGGAGAATGGAGAAACTTGGTGGCGACGCAACCCAGATAAAGCGAGAAACAAGAAATCTCAAGTTATAGCAGCAAGAAGGCTGATAGTCTTCGATTAGTGATGGCGAAAAGAGAAACGAGTAAACAAAGAGAGAAAGAATCCACGAGAGACAAAGTGCAGTAGAATCGTTTGTATTTAGCGGCTGTTATGGCGGTCGGGATGGATTTTTTGGCCAGTACAGCAAGGACAACGATGGATGGTGAAGGATCCCGAAGCCAAAGCGAAGCAAGGAGAGCTGAACTTGTGTTGTGCTGTTGCTCGTGCCAAAAGAAAGTTGATATTCTCGTCTTTGCTTCGATCGCGCGCCTCAAAGCTAGGGGTTCTGTTGAGAATGGAGCAGAGAGGAAGGCTGGTTTAGGGTTGACTAGTTGGATAGGAGTCGAGCAATGGACATGGAGGTGAGCAATGCTGATATTGCAGTTCTTAAATGTCGGCAAAGACGGACTAAAGAGAGGGTGAGACAATGACGGGGGGTGTAGCCTCTCGGGGGGGGCAGACAATTGTCAATATAGATGGATGTGATTAGGAGAGTTGGAGGGAATAGTTGGTGGCAGTATATAAACGAAGGAAAAACAGAGTATAAAAAGAAAGTAGGGTGAAAAGAAAAAAGGAAAGAAAAACGAATAGAAATCGCCGCGACAAGCAACGATGGAAGAGGATAAAAAGAAAGCCCTGTGAGAATTCCAGGAGTCTGGAGTTAAAGCAAAGAATAAAAGGAAATAAATAAAAGGAAAGCTTTAATACGATAGTCTCCAAAGGAGACCCACAGTGTTGCGGAAGGACAGGCAGTACTACTAGTTGATTGGCTGAGCAGGACTTTCTCGTGTTTACCCTAGAAAAAAGACATCAAGCTTAAGTTTAGCCCAAGATTTATTAGTGGTGGATGCGCAGAAAAGCTACATAGGAAGATGGTTGGTGAGAAGGCAAAAGGGACAGAGGCAAAGAGAAAAAAGGTACCAAGAAACTCAAGTACAAATACACGCCTGGCATACGAAAAGAGGCCCCAAGTAGGTACAGGTACAAGCTAGTAGACCGAAGGAGCGGACGACACAAAGGAGAAAAGGTACGAAGGATTTGAGACAACAAGGCGGACGCATGAAAGTTTTCAAGGTAGCCCCTAAAAAAACCAAAGCAGGGCACCTGGGCGTCCATTCTAGCCACTAAGAGCACTAAAAGAAGATGCGAATACAGCTGTCCAGGCTGTTACTTGCTGGACAAGACGCTGTGAAAATAGCAGGCGAGCAAAGCACCAAGCAAAGAAAACAATCCACAGCATCGCCAAGCCAAGAGCAGCAAGCAGAGGCCAGCAAGCAGAGGCCATCAAGTGAGCCCAGGCCAGGGACAAAAATAATCTCATCAATGGCCGACATTGACATCGCAAGGCAAGCAGCCCGCGCCTACTATTGTTGTACTGCACGGCTTGCACCTCACACTGCGACAATAGGGCTTGTTTGTACGCCATTATACGCTGCATACGCATAGCATGCACCGCTTAGTCCTTGCCAGCACCAGCTCCAAGTTGCTGGCGGCTTAGGGTTGAAGCGCGAGAGAAAGGGAACTCGGGACCTGCAATAGAGAAGCTATCCTCTCCTTCTTGTCTTCGCTTTATCTCTCTTTTCTCGTATTCCATCTTCTCTCCAACCAGCCAACCATCCTCTTAGGGACAAGCAAGGGGAGGCAAGGAAACTTTTAACGCCCTTTACGAATCTCAGCAGCCGATTCCTTGTGCCTCTTTTGCTAGGACGGTCAGCGGCATCTCTCCTTCGTCAGCGCTAGGTACGTATTGCCTCCTCCGGTTTGGCTTGGGCTATATGCCCTACTAAATACTAGGCTGGCTGCCGTCGCTGTCAGATTCAAAAGTCGTGTATTTTTTTTTTCTTGCTTCAGATCTGACTATATTTGCACCAGAACCACCAGGGCAATCATATGCAAGGAGGCGGAGTCGAGTCGGTCCAGAGTGGCCGCCTATCTAATCTCTCTAAGGCCCTTCTCTCCCCTCCAACGACTGGCCCCCCTGAGCTACTTTCCCCTCTAAATGTTCTCTCCCAAGGGCCGAGAGTTAATGATGCGAGAGTAAGATCTGTTGATCTGTTAATCTCCCTGCCCGTGTTCTGGCCGCTACACAATCCAATGCCACCGTGCCAAAAATACACTTGGTACTCACTATACTATGCCTGTGTCTGCGTGTCATCGGCGAGGGGCTTTTTGGATATTCTGCTCAGCATATGAACAAAGCCGACGCCAGGCCCAGCCAGCCAGACAGACAGACAGACAGACAGGCTCTTGGCGTTTTTCCCCAGCCCATAGCCCACGAAGCCGAAAGGGTTGGGGCTCTAAGGTTGCAAAAATCTTTCTTTTCACTTAACAGGACGAAGAGAAAGGATCCATCCATGTAGCAGCCTATTGGCCTAGTTTTTGTTTGCCGTGATAGCTGTGTCTTTGTCTGTGGCTACTCCATTTCTCGCTCACAGAGCAAAAGCGAAAGCCAAAGAAGTCGAAGACAACAAAGCCCACTCGTTGTACGAGACATTGAACCCCCCCCCCCCGGGATGATGTCAGGGGCAGCCCACAGCAAGTCGATGTTACATTCAGGCGAGAGGCAGGACAAGGAATCGAAGGCTGCATTTATCAGCAAATCCAATGGCCAATTGCAGGGAACAGTGAGATGCGGAAACAAGAGGTTTTGAGTTAACTGCTTCATGCTGTCATCCGATGCACTTGTCGTTGATCAGCTTAGGGACGGACGCCTTTGATATCACAGCGATATCAGCACGCCTGGATGTCGGCTCCTGCAAATTGCGGCTTCTGCGAAACAAATACGCCACTATTTAGCCTGCAGTCAGCTATTGCTATTGCTGACTTTCCAGCGTAAATCATAGAGGATTATTGCGCACACATGCGTAACCCTTGAAACCACAGACCCTAACCAGCAGCCACAGTTACGCATTTGTGGCGTCCGGCTTGGTATGTCCATCGCTTGACCCTTCAGCGGGGATCACCAGACCAAAACAGGAATCTACAGTATGTGGAGAAGAACACCCAAAGTCTCAGCCTTGCATCACGCAGACTCCCTCAAATAGGAAGGCTACTTGTAATAGCAAATGAATCTGTATTAGCCTTGCCTAACCTAATACATTGCTCGCCTTTCTTCAGTTTTGCCCTTATTCTTCTGAAATCCTCCCCGACACGCAAATGTTGGGAAGCTTCATCCGCCAAGCCGGCTCTCGTATTCTCGGAACTACTGCCAAATCATCGTTTTTATCTATCTCAGCACCAACCTCTGTCTTCCAGTCTCGCTCATTCACAATGGCCACTCAACGCGACCCTAATACTTTGTCCAACTATAGCGCCTGGCGCACTCGCCACACTACTGTCGATGTTGCCATTGATTTTGACAGCAAGCGCCTCGTTGGCACTGTGTCGTACGAGTTCGAGTCCTTGACGGATTCCGCAAGCAGTGAGATCATCTTGGACTCCAGCTTCGTGGCTATCAACACTGTCAGTATGGCCAATAAGCCCGTGGCATTTGATCTTAGGGACCGTGTTGAGCCATATGGTGCACCGCTGCATATTCCAGCTCCGCCTACAGCTAAGGGCGAGAAGGTTAGCCTGCAAATTGACTTGGCTACGACTGACAAGTGCACGGCGCTGCAATGGCTGACGCCTGAGCAGACGTCGAACAAGAAGCACCCGTACATGTTCTCACAGTGTCAAGCTATCCATGCTCGATCGTTGTTCCCATGCCAAGATACTCCTGATGTCAAGTCGCCGTATTCATTCAAGATCAAGAGCCCCCTCCCTGTCGTAGCCAGTGGTATTTCCCGTGGGTTTGAGGAGGTTAAGGGGACAAACTTGAAATTGTACAGTTTTGAGCAGTCGGTGCCGATCCCTTCGTACCTGTTTGCTCTTGCATCGGGAGACATTAAGTCCGCGCCTATTGGCCCTCGTAGCGAAGTCATTACTGGCCCAGAGGAACTTGCCAAGTCCAAGTGGGAACTGGAAAACGATATGGAAAAGTTTATGGAAATCGCAGAGAAAATTGTGTTTCCCTACCAATGGGGGGAATACAATGTTCTGGTGCTGCCTCCTAGTTTCCCCTATGGCGGTAGGCCTTGTCTTTCTCGAGTTTCCAGCAGATCCAGACGACTAATCTCTTTGTAGGCATGGAAAACCCCATTTACACTTTTGCCACTCCCACCATTATCAGCGGTGATCGCCAGAATATCGACGTTATTGCGCATGAGCTGGCCCATAGCTGGAGTGGAAACCTGGTGACGAGCTGCAGTTGGGAACACTTGTAAGTGAAATCTTATCAATGCGGCGGGATCGCAAGAGTATATGCTAAGCAATGATATCTGCAGCTGGCTGAATGAAGGCTGGACTATGTATCTAGAACGCCGGATCGTGGCTGCCATCCACGGTGAGCCTGAGCGTGACTTTTCTGCCATAATTGGCTGGAAAGCCCTCGAAGACGCAGTCAACAGCTACGGTGCCGATCACGAGTTCACCAAACTCGTGATTGATCACAAAAACATTGACCCCGATGATGCCTTCAGTACAGTGCCCTACGAGAAGGGCTTTCATTTCCTGTACTATCTCGAGAAGCTAGTTGGCCTTGATGCCTTTGACAAGTTCATACCGTACTATTTTAAAAAATGGGCGACCAAGTCGCTAGACTCATTTGAATTCAAGGCTACCTTTATCGAGTTCTTCGACGGTCTCAAGGATGAGGAGATTTCCAAAAAGATTTCTACCATTGACTGGGACGCCCGGTTTTACTCTCCCGGCCTGCCGCCCAAGCCGGACTTTGATACTTCTTACGCCGACCGGTGTTATGAACTGGCTACTAAGTGGGAGGATGCAGTAAGTTGAATCGCAAACTGTGTAATATGCTGTTGTTATTGTGATGTTTATTTTAACTAACTCCGCCTGTGTTGCAGTCGTTTGTGCCTTCTGCTGAAGACGTGGCCTCGTTCTCTGGCAACCAAAAACTTGTTCTGCTCGAAAAGATCCAAACCTTTGCTAATCCATTGTCTCCCGATCGGGTTAGCCAACTGGGCGAAACTTACCAACTCACAGCCTCGGAGAATATTGAACTGCAGTCGGCCTTCTTCCAGATTGCCCTGAAATCCAAGGCCGAAAAGTACTACCAAAGCACTGCCAACCTGCTGGGCCATGTGGGCCGTATGAAGTTTGTGCGTCCGCTGTTCAAGTCGCTTAACGCGGTTGACAGGCCCCTGGCCCTCAGCACGTTTGGAAGATTCCGAGACTTCTACCATCCGATTTGCCGTGGCATGGTTGAGAAAGACCTGGGCTTGGCCTAGGAGCAACTAGGGAGAAAGAAAGATGACTATGATTATGTGAAGATTATGGCACTAGGACACCGAATAAACAACGAGTTAGGCGATGTGTAGAAGCAAAACAAGCGAAGAGAAGGAGTGAACGACCATTTGTGAAAATGAACGAACAAGGGCGATATGCTGAAGAGGTTAGTTGAGGTCAAGGGTTGGTTGGGAATGTCATCACTGGGATTAGAAGTCACTTGTTCATGTTGAACAAAAAGCATCATGAAGCAGCAAAACAGTCAAAACAAAGGCCGAAAAAAAGAATGATGAAAATCAAGCTGAAAAAGATGCAGAAAAGACGCAGAAATATTTGACAAGAAATCAAATAAAACAAACACGAAGAAAAAAGAAAAAGAAAAAGAAATAGAAAACAGCAAAAAAACAAAAAGAAACAACAAAATAACAAAATAACAACAAAGAAAAACAAAGAAAAACAAAAACAACAAAAAACAAAAAACAACAAAAAAAAACCCCCGAAGAACATCGTGGAAGCGTGCCTTGAGCAAAACAAAGAACAGGGACAAAAACCCCGAAGCCAAAAAGCCATAAAGTACAAACAATAAACAAAATGAAGACAAGAAGCTAAAACGAACAGCGAGAAAGCAAAAAGAAATTCAAAAACTCATCCTGTCAAATAATCAATCCTGGCCCAGGAACAAAGACTCAGAGAAATCCCCCAGTCTGCCCTCAAGACCTTAGGCTTAAGTCCCCTAAGAAAGAAGCCTTTTGAAGGCAGCTCGGATGCCAGACTTCTTGCTGCCATCCTCCTTGTTCCGCTTGCGCTCCTCCTTGCGTTGGGTGCGTGCTATCTTCTCCCGTATCTCCTTGTCCGTCTTTTGTACCAGGGCTAGGTCGCGGTCGTTGGTGTGTCGCATGCTGCGCGAAGGCACGGCGGCACTGCCGCTACTGACGTCCATAGATGCACGGCGCGTAGTCGTGCCGGCTGTGGCAGAGGGAAGCGTGGATGATTGGTGATGCAGTGATCGGGAGCGCTTCAGTCCGTCCTTTTCTTCCGCTAACGCACCTTTGGCGGGAGGAGGTCGAGGGACTTCGCGTTCTCGTTCGTCAGAATAGTCGCGTCGACGGCGTAGACGGCGGCGCTCACGCTCATGCATCTTCTCTTTTTCGCGCTCAAGTTCCTTTAGTCTCTCGCGATCCTCGCGTTCGCGGTCGTGGGATGGCGCAGTCAGGACGCGGCCTAGAGGCTTTCCAATATCCGTGGACTGGGACGTCCCGGGAACGCTATTCATACCATCGGAGGCTTGTGTGATGATGGCGCCAGATGACATGGGCGTCGATGAGCTAGTTGTACGGGAGCTCTTGCGTCCGCTGCTAGGTCTATCGCGCTCGCGCTCACGCTCTCCTTCGGCAGGGATAATGATAGCCGTATCTTGGTTAGAGCGGTAGTGACGCTCACGCGTGGAGTGGCTGCGCCTGCTGCGGCTGGCGGCTATATCGGCTTGCTTCTGTTCCTCCAGGAAGGCAGCTTCGCGGGCAGCTCTGCGGGCTTCTTTGCGCTGCTCGTGAGCCTTTTGGTCGGCGGGTGAGCGGGCGGCACGCTGGGACGGAGGCGTGTTTGATTCCAACCGGAGAAGTTGCGGAGTGAGAGGCGGAGTAGGTCTAGGATCAGAAGTGTTGGACCGATGAGACCGCATGCTATTGGTTCGCGTGCCTTCAGGCCGCGTGCGAGTGTGGGGAGGTGTGGGAATTGCACCGCTGCCGCTGCTACGGGGATTAGAGCGACTGCTAGGAAGGTCATCGCCGGAAACAGTAACAGAAAGAGGAATAGTTCGAGAAGAGCTGGAGCCCGAAGGGCGGGAGCCGTGAGAAGAAGAAATCTTGTGGCTCCGGCGGCTGTGGCGACTGGAGCGATGGCGGGAAGAAGACTCCCCCTTATTGAGGAAAGTCACACATTCTGCAGAAGATATGTCAGCATCAGAAACACCGTCCACCATGTATGCCAAGTCCATGTCCAAGTCATTAGAAGCAAAGTTTGCAACTCCTTTGCCTTTGTCACTGCTAGAGATTTTGTGCCCTGCTGTGGTGTCGTTATGGGTTCCATTGCGGCCATTAGAAACAGGCCGCCTGGGTATTTTAAAGGATTTATAATCCGCATCATTAGCCTGAGGCGAGAACCCTTCAGCCCAAGGCGAAGCAGGGCATTGAAGCTTTGGGTCTGCCTGTAAAGCACTTGCTCCGGTAAATGTAGTTTCGATGGGACTGAGGGCCTCAGCTGTAGCATACACTACAACGGCGGCTGCAAGCATCTCCTCGTTATGAAGACGCATGCGTTTTTTCTGCCGACGAAGTGCATGTTGCTGCTGCTGTTTCTGGGCCTCCGAGACCATGGCTGGTGGCGGAGGCGACGAAACGACAACTTCAGAAAGATCAGGCGTCACCATGTTAGGGTCCGGGGGGCGGACGCCATCGATGATTGAGGCAAACGATTTCTGAGGACCAACAGAGCGTTGCCTCCGGGAAGAGGGGGCCGTCGCCCTAGAAGATTCTAACTGGAAAACGCCCAGTCTATTTTCCACATCGTGGTGGGGGTATTGCGGCTGGGGGTGTTGCAGCACTGGCACATCGCGTTGTCTAGGAACATTGCTGCCAAGAATGGCCGAAAAAGACTCGGCAAGCTCCTCTTGACCATCAAAGTGATCCACGAAGATAGGCGAGTCTTTAAGAGAGCTAGGATTATCAGAGATGGGTTCGTCCATTAGGAATGACTCATGCAGCTCATGATGGGCTAATTCATCATAGTCGGGATCGGGGCTAAGTCTTCTATTGGCGGTTGGCGGCGGGGAGGCACCATAGATCCCACCACCCGGGCTACTTTCTGAAAGCATGGATTTCGTTGCAAAGGCTATACTGACTACACTGGCAACCATTGCAGCTCTAGCAGCATCACTCATGGGTTCTTTTGTATATGAATTCTCGAGTAGTGACATGCCATCAGTAGCGGAATGTTCCTGCTTGAAATCCCGAGGTTGGCCTTGGCTAGGTTCTCCGGGAGTAAGCCCCTGGGTAGCGTCAGCAAGCTGGATTGCCGATTCATTGCTCGCAAGAGGTTTCTCGATGAGAGCCCCTTCCCTAGCAACGCTTTCAGTAGTTGATTCAACAACGACAGAATCGTCGCTGGTAGACTCTTCACCAACCACCTCAGTGGTGATAGTCTTATCAGCAGGAGTTTCGAGAAGAGAATTGGTTGGTATCTCAACTGGTGCCGAAGTGGGTTCTTCAGTTAGGGTACCAATGGAGGTTTTATCGGGAGAGCTATCAGCGGCACCTTCAGCAATGACTCGTTCTTCGACAGCGTATTCTTGACCATGGTCTGTAGAAACAGCAATACTATCCTGTCCCTCCGACGCTGGTTCGAGTGTACCGTTGGAAACATCATCATGGGAGCTGCTAACAAGCACAGGCTCTTCGGTGATAGAGTCTCTAGTGGTATTCTCTTCAACAGTCGACTCTTGGCTCATCGATTCGTTAGGCTTGGATTCGACAGAGACTGGTTCTTCAATAAGGATAGGCTCTTCAGCGATATATTCAACAAGCGCCAAATCAGTGGTGTCGGCGTGGCTGTCAATGAGCTCTGGAGTAGGTTCTTGGAAATCGACAGGCTGGAAGTCTGCTAACTCGACAAGAATAGGCTCTTCAGTGATAGATTCAATCGCAATATCCTCTTCACTAGACTTGCCGATCATAATGGTCTCTTTGTTGGAAGAATCTTGAACAGTAGTAGAGTCTACACCTGTTCCTTCTGCGGCAGCTTCAACCATAACAACATCTTCCCCGACGGAATCAATAGTGCAGTCACCTTCGGGGGTTGATACCATATCAGCTTTCTCAGAGACCACTTCATCAGCAGACTCCTGAATGTGCTCTTGAGTGTGATTCTCAACAACAGACTCAACTGTGGCGGGCTCTTCGGGGATGGAGTCTCCAATAGTCATTTCGGTCATAGGCTTTCCCATGGGAGCATCGACGGAGGCTTTGGTGCTAGTCTCAGGAGAGATGTTAAGAGCAATCCGTTCAATCAAGGATTCTTTGATGGAAACTTCAAGAGTAGAAAGGCTAGAGGTGCACTCGAGAGAAATTTCAGGGGCGTTTGGCTCAGGAACAGCATCTGCAGCAGATTTGACATTGGTTTCCGTGATTATAGACTCAGTGGTATCTTCGCTGGGTGTAGCATGTTCGTTAGGGGCTTCAAAAGGTTCTTCACCAAGTGGCCCGGATTCAGTCGCAGCCACTTGAACTGTTGAATCACTAGGAAGGGATGCTTCAACTGGTTCTTCAGTACCTGGCTGAACAATTGAATTACCAACGGTAGACTCAATTAAAGAGTCTTCCATGGCAACTTCATCAGACCCAGCGGCGTTCATGTCCTCTGCGGCACTACCAACCGGAGCAGAAGATACCCCAAATAGAGGCTCACTGATAATACTTTTTTCAGAAGCAGGAATGTCGCTAGCAAGTCCGTCAGTCGGGGCCTTTATAGGGGGGCTTTCAAGGGTGGAGTCAGCAATGGCAGACTGATCAATATCCTGCTTGGAATTCTCTTGGGCGACCTCTTCACTGAAAGTCTCCTCGTTGATAGTGCCTGTTTCTTCGGTGATGAGTACTTGAGTAGACCCTGCGGCGGGCTTCTGAACATTAGACTCTTCAGTAAAAAGGCTTCCTTCAATGGCCTCTTTAGTATGAACATCTTCTGAAATAACGACAGCTTCTTCCTTGATAGTGCCTTCTTGAGCAGAAATAGCCCTATTGGTAATAACAGGATCTGCCATAAACTCCTGAGCAACGGGCTCAACCATGATGGCCTCGTTGATAGTTGTAGGATTTTCAAGGATAACTGGGGCCTCAGCAGTCACAGCCCCAGAAGCCTCAACACCCCCGGCCTCAGTATTGACTTCATTCTCCAATGTGACAACTTCAGTTGCCTCTGCAGTGGCGTGATCTTCCAAATTCTTGGTGACGGCCTCGGGCTCGGCAAACGCATCAGGTTCGGCACAAGTCTCAAGATTGTCAGCAGCTTCAAAGGGGTTGGAGATCCTGGCAGCTCCAGACTCAGCAAGGGTGAGTTTAGATTCACTAGAAGTAGCAGCTTCGGGCTCAGTAGTTTCAATAGAAGTCTTGGTTTGGACCTCAACCATGCCAGCAGATACCTCAGGTTCAGAAACTCGTATGGCTTCAGCGCCTTCAACAGCCTTGGAGTTGGCCATGGATTCAGTCTCAGCCGCATCAGTGGACGCCTCGGGTTCAGGAACTGCTACGGTTTCAATGGCACCTTCAACAACGCTGTATTCAGCAATGGATTCACCCTCAACAGCAGCCTCAGCTTCAGTCTTAGCCGTATCAGCAGATGCCCCAAGATCAGAAACCATGATGGATTCAATGGCATCTTCAGCAACGTTGGATTCGGCAATAGGTTCATGTTCAGCCGTAGTGTACACTTCAGCCTTAGCCGCATCAGCAAATGCATCAGATTCGGGAACTGCTACGGTTTCAGTGACACCGTCGATAACACTGGATTGAGAAATGGGGTCGCCCTCAACAGTGGGATCAGCTTCAGCTTCAGTTGCATCAGCAGATGCCTGAGAATCAGAAACTGCTATCGCTTCAGCACCTTCAACAGCCTTGGGCTCGACAATGGGTTCACCCTCAACCACAGGATCAGCTTCAGCCTCGAATTTGTCAGCTGACGCTTCAGGTTCAGAAACTACCATGGCTTCAGTAGAACATTCAACAGCCTTGGGGTCGGCAATAGCTTCAACTTCAACAGCAGGATCAGCTTCAGCCTCAGCCGCATCAGCAGATGCCTCAAGATCAGAAACTGCTATAGCTTCAGTAGAATCTTCAACAATGCTGGATTCAGGAATGGGTTCACCCTCAACAGCAGGATCAGCTTCAACCTCGACCATATCAGCAGATGCTTCAGGATCAGGAACTGTTATGGTTTCAATGGCACTGTCAACAACGCTGGATTCGGCAATGGGTTTACCCTCAACAGCAGGATCAGATTCAGCCTCAGCCGCATCAGCAGATGCCTCAAGATCAGAAACTGCTATGGCTTCAGTAGAATCTTCAACAGTGCTGGATTCAGGAATGGGTTCACCCTCAACAGCAGCAACAGCTTCAGCCTCAGAAGCAACAGCTTCAGCCTCAGAAGCAACAGCTTCAAGCCTGATAGTCTTGGCCTCAGTAATTGTATCAGCCTCGCTAGTAGCTTCAGGCCCAGCAATGGCAGCCCCCGCATCAGAGCGAGTTGTTTCGGCGGAATTAGATTCCCCGGGGCTAATTTGCGGCCCATCTTGGGTAGAAAGCGCGGGCTGCATCTCAGAAAGATCCCGAGTAGAATCTTGAGAAACAGCTTCATCAAAATGCGGTACATTGTCATCTGTTTGAGGAGAATCTGAGATTTGGGTAGCATCTTGAGTGTCAATCTCGGCAATAATTGTTTCCGCAGGCTCAGCTCGGTCCTCTGTGGTGGTCTCAAACTTCTCATCCTTGGAAGGCTCTTTCAGAACCCCAGAGTTATCCGCTAGTAGAGATGTATCTAGCTTAAAGTTGGATTCTTTAGAGGTGGTATCGACGGCACTTTCACAGAGGACATCCGGTTGCTTCTGGGGCAACTCCTCAGGAGATGCTACAGGAATAATTTCGAAGACACGCTCTTCGCTTTCGGCATCACTTTCAGAAGATTCCTTGGACTGCGGATCCTGCTGAGCGTCGATAATTTGCTCGTCTAAAGTAGTAGCAGGGCTCTCGATATGCATTTCGAGCGATTCCTCAGAGCGTGGCTGGCCTTCGATAGTATCTGTAAAAGCTTCGTTAACAAAGATATCACTAGATTAATGAAATAAATAGCTATACAATACCATTAGAAGCAGGAGCATTAGACTCGTCTCTATAAATGTGGACTTGACTTCCCAAAAGTTCGCTACTTGGACAAATAAGGGCATCTTGCTGGGCTTCACCAGAGACTTCAGGTTGTGTTTCAGCGGTCTCCTCAGCCTTGGGCTCAAGAATAGTTGGAGGGCTGCCCCCTGGTACAATTTCATACTCAAGTTCCGTTGCAAGCTGATCTTTGTCTGGATCCTGAACTTCGTCACCAAGAGTGACTCCGATTTGAGACCCAATAGCCTCATTGCTAGTCTGAGAGATATCCCCTGGCCCACCAATAGGTGATGCGCCGGCGTGTCCTTCTTGAAGGGATTCCCGAAGCTGATCATCAGGCTCAGACTCGCAAGATTCTCCGGGGCTGGCTAGAGCGGTATCCTTATTTTGGGTTTCAAAGGCTATGGGGATTCCTTCTGAAGAGGTCTTAGCCTGAGTCTCAGATTCCCCTTCGCAAGACTCCGCAGCAGGAGTGTCTATGGGCTCATTCTCAGTTTTTTGTTCTAGCTGTGTTTCTGAAAGTTTCTGTGCAGGCTGATCAGGGCCGTTTTCAAGGGGTTCTTTAGGGTCAATATCACAATGAAACTCGGGCGAATTCGTAGCGTCGGCTTTAGGCAGAACTTCTTCTTGACCATCATGTGTAAAGCTTTTGTCCTGGACCTGGATCTCTGGCATCATCGTGGGAGAAGGAAGCGAGGGAGTTTGCTTACTATCAGTGCGAATTGGCTTAGGCTCAAGAATTGGAATTGGTGACATCTGTCGTCCGTCGAGCGCCTCTGGCTGGTAAGCCATTCCAGAAATAGGAAACTTAGTCATATCTAGACATTCCGATGGTCGACGGGATGACTTCCGAGATGACTTCCGAGATGATTTTTGGGATGACTTCTTCCGCGACTCACGCAGAGCCTCCTCCTCAACCCCCTTGAGCGCGGCATACACATCTTTGGGTGCAGTACCAGAAGCAGAATTTGCAGTTTGGGCTTCCTGGTACCACGAGGGACTGACAGGGCTAATATAGCCATAACTAGATGCGCCCTCTGGGAGGCTCGTTTCAACCTTCCACGATGAGTATTGTTGCTCCTGGACCCAAGCTGACGTCTGTGGGTGTGAATAGTCAGTTCCAACTGTGCGCGGAAGCTCTATTTCCGACAGAGACTCAAGCGCCGCGAGATCTTCGGTGGCAGCATAAGTCGGTGGCTCGTAGTTGTAGTAGCTTTCGTCAAGCTTGTAACCCTTTTCAATCTGGTAGCCTTCGAGATGCTGGTGTACGGCAGGCATGAAGTTGGGGTCAGTCTGAGATGGAAGTTGAGGCTCGACACTTTTCTGCTGCTGTTGGCGGTACTGATACTGAAGCAAAGATGAGTCCTGTTGCATATACTCCGGGGGATAGCGGAACTGTGGCTTCTGCTCGGGTTTGGGCTCTTGAGCAGGAGGCGGAGGCGGAGGCGGAGGAATACTGCGGGGTAGGTGAGGAACATCACTATAGCGGACGTAGGCAAAAGGCTGGTCGCTGAGATCTTCAGCCTCTGGCTCTGCAGGAGGTTCTGGAGCTGTGTTGTCACCAGTCTCAGGCGGTGGATTTCCATCTAGAAGAAGATATTAGCACCAAGTTTTGAGCTCGGTATGGGTGTTGGGAAATCTGCAAATAAAGGCAACTTATGGTGAAATGCTCGATATTGTCTCTAAAGCTTCCAGATATGGAAAGGATCGTGGAAGCCAGAGAGACAACGGTACAGGATACATTACGGGCAACATAACAGCAGTAATGAGAATAGTAGCATCAGCAGTAGGCATGGGAATTTTGGAGAGAGCTTGTAGGTAGCCAGAGAGGAGGAATTTTCCTTTTCAACGTAACAGAACCAACAGTAGCTAAGCAATGCCAGGCATAAAAACACATGGCAAGCAAGAGCATAGTAGAGTACGTCGAAGAATAGTCTGGCAAAAGAAACAAACAAAGAGAATAGAGAATGAACAAAGCTCATGTGAAGTGCAAAAACGCAATCATCAAAGCATGATAGAACAGCAGAACAGCAACAAATGACCTCCAAAAGAAGGACAAGCAATCAACACCACCCACAAACTAAGCAGTACCAAGCACAAACTCTCCTGTTCTTTTTGTCTTGTTTGACACAATCAAACATGCATACACACACACACCATGATCACCATTTTCTTTTAGATCACTAGACACAGCGCCATAAGACCTAGAGTCGCTGCCACTGCTGTTCGTTGCTCGGGTAGCAGATAGGCTGCTGGGGCAACCGCCATCATCAGCACAATAAGGCTCGGGGAAGACAGCCATCTGAAGATGATGAGAGACACGACAGCCCCAGCAGCATAGACGATAGCAGGGGTCTGCTGGATGGCAGCGGCGGGTTGAGGGGAAGACCTCTGCTGAACAGTTAGAGGTGTGCTCAGGAAGGGGCTAGAGCCCGATGAAAATGGTGATGGTAATGGTGGGGGCAAAACAAAAGGGGTAGAAACAGGGGGCGTGGTATCAATGGGAACGCTGGTAATGGGGGGCGGACTGACATCTTTTTCAGTAGAAGGCTTGGGCTCTGTGTTAATTTTATTCGCGAGTTTGCTCATACCGCGGGAGGTCAATTCGGGAAGTGAACGAGTAGCAGGGGTAGCTTCCTCTTCCCTCTTGAGTGGCATCTCACAAGCGCTAAGCTCCGTTTCCACGTCTGCACCCATATCCAAAGCAGCAGGCTTAACTGCAGCAGCGGTAGCAATAGCGCCGGTAGCAATAGCACCAACACTAGCCACACCAGTTGCTATGGCAAGTATCTTGCCTGTTGAACTGCTCTCTTCGTTTTGCGTCACATCAGAGACAGGGCCCGGGAATAGGGGTTCATCTATAGAATCGAGAGTAGCAACTTCACTAGTTTCGGAGTCGACGGACTTGGTGAAGGTGGCCTCAGGAATGGTAGTCTCAGAGACGGTGGGCTCGGGTTCAGAACTTTCATCTTCAAGCTCAGTAATCTCAAGAGTAGTAGTCTCAACAGCAGTGTCCTGAGCAGTAAGAACACTTGAGGCAATAGGTTCATCTGTGACATTCTCAAAAACAGCAGCTCCGGAGATTGGTGCTTCACCAGAAACAGCATCAGAGTCAGTGGGCTCAGAAACAATGAGAATAGGCATGTGAGCATCTCTTGTAGAGGCATGAGCTTCGGGTAGATTCCCAAGATCGATAACTTCAAGAATAGCAGGCTCATCCATCGTGGCTTTAGGAGCAGTTTTGGGAGCAGAAGTTTCAAGAACCTCGGCCTCGGAGAAAGCAATCTTAGTCTCTATGGGTTGCACATTGTCCGCATCTGGGACCGAAATCGAATCATCCACATTGTCATCGTTGCTTGCATCAGTAAGGCCAATCGTAGCCTCAGTAGGCTTTGATTCGGGGACCTGCAAAAGGGCACAGGACTCATCAGCAGACACATGAGTGTTTCGAGATTCATTGCCTTCTTCAACAACTGGGGTTCCATCTTCCACTGCAGCAGTCGAGGCTGCAATCGCAGCAGCGACAACAGCAGCGCACTCCTTGAAAGGTATGCTGTTGGGCACAATAAGCTCGGAAGATCTTGTAGTATCCTCAATAGGCGTCTCAACGGCTAGGTGATTCGATTCGATTGAGCATTCCACTTCTTCTGCCTCCATCCCAGTTTCCTTGGAAGCCCAAGAAACAGATAGTCCATTAGCCTCGGACACGGGAGCAGCAATATGAGATCCAGCTGATATGTCCTCAATATCGAGAGCCCAGGCATCCATATCCTCGTTTGAAACATCAGGGGAAAGAGGACTCGGAAAGGCAGGGTCTGACGGGTCTTCTTCAAGAGGCGTTACCACAGGCGAGTATTGGTTAATGGCATGCACCTTGGGGCTAACAGGGGACTCTTCTATAGCAACATTTGGCCCAATACCTTTTTCGTTGATCAGAGGCTCAGTCAAAGTGCTTGCTGCAGCCTGGGCCTCGGCCTTAATTGACGTGTCAATAGTAGAATCCTCTTCGATTCCCCAGGCTTCTAAGCTCACATCAAAAGCATCGACAGTAGGCGGTTTTGGGAGTGCATCACAAGCTGGCTCTTGGTTGTTTTGGTCATTGGAAGTCACAGAAGAGGTAGCATTAGGGAGAGTTTCGATAGCTGGGCTTTCAGATAAAGCTTCCTCGGATAGAGCGGTATCAGCTGTAGCAGAATAACTGGCAGCAGAGGTAGCAGGTTCAATAATGACGAAGCTGTCGTCGCTTTCGATGCTAGCGGAATTCTCATGGGTTAAAGAATCACCAGTGAAGCTTTGAGGAACCTCGGCAGTATTAGGGCTGGAAAAAGGATCTTGATCGTGTTGGTCCTTGATGTTCTTATTCCCATCCGGCTTAGAATCCGCTGCTAAGTCGAGAGGCTTTATTTCAAGGCCATGCTCACTCGTGAGGCCATCCTCAAATGCAGGCATTGACGCGGTTGTGGCAGGCGAGGCAAAAGAATTGTCATGCTCATCCGTGGGGGAGAACAAATCAGGAGCATCAGTAACATCGCTAAGAGACTTCTTGTGGAATGATAAAGATTCTGGGGCTGTGTTTCGAGTCTCGATGTGCAAAGGATGAATAGCAAGAGGCTCTGGAGCTAAGCCTGAGGCCATGATCTCCGAAATCGAAGAGAAATCATCAGACTTAGTAGCAATGGCAGTAGAGACACTTGGCTCTATAGCCTTGGGCGGTCCAGAAGGCACAAATGCTGTATACCCAGTTGCTTCCTTGTGAGTGTTTCCAGTATGTCGACTAGCCGGAAGAGGGGTTTGCTTGGAAGCATCTTTAAAAAGGTCCGACGTAGCGACTTGGTTAGCATTTTTTAAGCTCATATTCTGGCTACTCCCTACAACATTTTGGCGCAATTGAGAGCCAAAAGAATCAAAAGGGAGATGAAAGAAGAGAAGTGTGTGACTTACCTGTTTTCTCGGGGACTTCTGCTATCTTGACATCGACCAAAGTATCAACAGCAATGGGCTTACTTGCAGTGACATCGTTGGCGATTTCTTCACCGGCGACAACACAGTCGGATTGCATTTCAACAGCCTCAGCGGCTTCAACAGAGACACACATCTTTTCTTTGACGTTCTCTGCAGCTTCCACCTCAACTTCCTCCACAAGCTTCTCAACGGACATTTTGTTCACTAGCAGGGCAGCTTCATTTTTTACTTGTCCCATGGCAGATGGACTTGGCATGGCGTTTTCCTCCTTGATACACGTAGAAATGGGGGCATTCTCACCTTGTTCATTTGCGGCCTCGTTAGGCGTCTCCTTCTCTTTAACAGAAGCAGGGGCAGGAGCTTCTTTCTTCATCTCAGTCGCGGTTTCAATAGGCTGATCAGCCTCGGCCTTTGCCGAAGCACTACCATCAATAGTTTGGTGATCAGCATCCTTGGCAGAGCTCGGGGTAACAGGCTCTTCTGGCTCCGAGTCAGTAGATGTGGCAATAGCAACAGCAGTCGCGGCAGCAGCGGCAGCAATAGTGGCAGTAGCGATTGCTTCTACAGCACTATTATTACTACCCTTGAGCTCATCAGTAGTAGCTTCAACAGCCGCATCTTGTACCTCCACAGCCTCGGTTTTGTCTTTGTCTTCAGGCCCATCCTGAAGGGCTTCCACTGCAGTAGTTTCAGCCGCAGGTTCAGTCGCAAGCTCAGCAGCAGGCTCGGCAGCAGGCTCGGCAGCAGGTTCGGCAGCAGCAGGTTCGGCAGCAGCAGGTTCGGCAGCAAGTTCGGCAGCAGGTTCATCCGCAGGCTCAGCCGCAAGCTCAGCAGCAGGCTCGGCAACAGGTTCAACCACAGACTCGGCTGCACGTTCATCCACAGGTTCAGCCGCAGATTCGGCAGCAGCCTCAACAGCAGTCTCATCTACAGGCTCGGCAGCAGACTCAGCCGCAGATTCGGCAGCAGCCTCAACAGCAGTTTCGGCAGCAGTCGCGGCAGCAGTCTCATCTACAAGCTCGGCAGCAGGCTCGGTAGCAGGTTCAGCCGCAGGTTCATCCGCAGATTCAGCCGCAGACTCGGCAACAACAGATTCAGAAGTATTGGCAGCAGGCTCATCTACAGGCTCAGCAGCAGGCTCGGCAGTAGACTCAGCCGCAGACTCAACTGCAGGTTCATCCGCAGGTTCAGCCGCAGACTCGGCAGCAGACTCAGCAACAACAGATTCAGAAGTATTGGCAGCGGTCTCGGCAGCAGTCTCGGCAGCAGGCTCGGTAGCAGGTTCGTCCGCAGGTTCATCCGCAGGTTCATCCGCAGATTCAGCCGCAGTCTCGGCAGCAGGCTCAGCAACAATAGATTTAGAAGTATTGGTAGTAGGCTCATCTACAGGCTCAGCAGCAGGCTCGGCAGTAGACTCAGCCGCAGATTCAGCTGCAGACTCAGCAACAACAGATTCAGAAGTATTGGCAGCAGGCTCATCTACAGGCTCAGCTGCAGACTCAGCTGCAGGTTCATCTGCAGGCTCAGCAGCGGACTCGGCAGCAGGTTCAGCCGCAGGTTCATCCGCAGATTCAGCTGCAGACTCAGCAACAACAGATTCAGAAGTATTGGCAGCAGGCTCATCTACAGGCTCAGCAGCAGACTCAGCTGCAGGTTCATCTGCAGGCTCAGCAGCGGACTCGGCAGCAGGTTTAGCCGCAGGTTCATCCGCAGATTCAGCTGCAGACTCAGCAACAACAGATTCAGAAGTATTGGCAGCAGGCTCATCTACAGGCTCAGCAGCAGGCTCGGCAGTAGACTCAGCCGCAGACTCAACTGCAGGTTCATCCGCAGGTTCAGCCGCAGACTCGGCAGCAG